>CM069139.1:81233922-81295868 GCA_035221665.1 Okamejei kenojei
TTCTAGCTCACATGAAACAAGATCACTGTTTGTTCTCCATTTAGTACCCTCACCTACAATCCCCAGATTCCACGCCCAAATCCCTCCTTCATCCCTTGAGCTGTCCTACGCTCTGTACGAACGAACTGCGATCTGTTTTTAAAAACGAAGTTTAGACAACAAATGCTGAGTAACTCAGCATGACAGCAGCATTTCTGAGAGAAAGAATGTGACTTTTGGGGTTGCGACCCCTTCTTCAGCTGAAGAATTTGGTGCCCATCTGTCCGAACCTTCTATCCCAGTTAGCCCCAAGTTTTAAAAACATAGGTACAAAGATTTGGGATTTTTCTTTAATCTGACTATCACAAAGTATTTTGTGGCTCCTTTAGGTCCTTCTTATCACCTACTTGAGTTATTTCTGCCTTTCCTTTTATTCCGCAAAGGCATTGTCCTGATTTCATCTTCTTTTGTTTCAAAATTTATTTATTTTAATTTACTTATTTAAAAAGCTAGAAAAAAAATAATATATTATGACCATCATACCCATCACTTTTAGGACATCGGGGGATGGGGGCACCACTGATCCCTATCATATACACCCTTCTTCGCCCACAATCCTCTGAAAAGGCGGACCCCGCTGAAACAGCCCTTTGATCAACTGGTCTTTAAAACTTCAGTCCCCACATGTCCGTTGTAGCCTTAAACCTCAATAACACATGCTCTCCCGTGTAACCTCTCGAGCGCCTTCTCTGCTCCTTATTGAAAATAATCTTAATACTGAAGGATTGATCACCATTCCAAGATCTCTTCTACTGAACAACCATCACGTAACCAGACATCTTTCCTACACGAGGTCCAGAATGTAGCCTTCTTGGGTTTGTTTATCCACATACATTTTCAAGAAACCCTCTTGATTCTAGTTCTGAGGCAAGTCCTAGTCATATTGGGAAGTAAAGTCACCCCACTAACAATAACCCTGTTGCCTTGGCATCTTTTCAGTCATCTGTTCTTCTATCCCCGCTTGTCATGGGGGACCCTTCGTACATCCGATTAGAAATGTTTTCCGTCTTTCATTATCTCCAAGCTCTACCTAGATACAAACCCTCCAGTATGTCCCTCTGAGGCCAACCACAAGAGTCTCTTTGATTAGTAGCACAAACTCCTCCACCTCCTTCTTTTTCCCCACCCACCCCCCACCCCACCCCCCCCCGATGACGTCCTGAAGCATAGTCAACTCCAAACATTGAGCTGCCTTGTCATGTCACCTCTTGCAACCACGTTCCTGCAATGGCCAACAACCACAAAATCACGGGCTCTAGGCTCAGTGGTTTTCTCCAAAAACCACCTTGCAGTGAAATAATACACTTCAGCCCTCAATGTCACCATGTGTGGCTACTCCATATTCTCCTCTACTTCTCCTCGACTGTCCTTCCTTTGAGACTTACTGATCCTAACCTCTACACACCCATCACTCCTTTCAATTTCTGACACCAGTTTCCCACTTACTCGCCTCTCCAGTGAAAACCTCCTCAGATAGCATCATATCTTGAATGTTATTGCCCCGATTCTTACAATATTCCCTCCACACCTCAACAAAAAGATATATAAGGTTTACTTAATCATCACATTAGAAATTTTTCTGCTGAGCATAGAAAAGGAATTAAAATTTACATAACTTAGAATCTCATTTCATCCAAATATCTCATGCACTAGAAGCTGAAAATGCAGGACAAGAGATCAAAACGGGACTAATTTGGAATTCCCAAAATGTGGTCAGTGTGATATTGAGCAACCAATCTGGATGGGAGTTCCCAAACTGTGGTCAGTGTGATACGACAAGCAAAGATGGAACTGCTGAATTTAATAATTCACCGATAGATACTTCCAGATTGCAGACAGTCTCATCTGGTGTATTTATACTAATTTGCCACACCAGATCAGCAAGATAATTTTAGATTATGTCTGCTTCCCATTTGGCACTTCACTCGAATGGACCCCAAATCTATTTCAATTTCTACAATTTCAATCTGAAATAATTGGGTACTTGATCAATGATTGGCATGCATCGTCTATGGTACCTGATTTTATCTTTTTCCATACGTTTCCCCTTGTGTTTCCAAACGAAAGGGTGAACATTTCCTCATTTACCGAATGTTATTCAATTTGTTAAACATGCCTCGGATTCAACCTGTATGCTGCAGTATGTGCAGCAATAACTTTGGACCAATTCAATAGACAACACCTTTACTTCCTTTCAAAAAATGCTATTTTTTTTAATTTTGGTATTAAAATGACCCCACCCCCTCCACATAACATTATATTTAGCTGGCTTTTCTCTACTGTCCGAATTAAGCTAAGAAATTCAAGAACTCATATTCCCTGTATTGAGAAAGAATCAGAATTTGTAAGACACAATATCAAACGCTTTGTTGAAGAATTGATTTTTTTGGAATTTAAGTCAAGCTACAATTAAGTAACATGATGCTGAAATTTAAAATATAAGATTGATGCAAATGAGCCCACATAAGATAAGTGAGGTAAGATGAGAGCATTTTAGTGATTAAATGATAGCCAAGACATCCAATTAACGCCTTTTTTTCCAGCAGATTAAGAAGTTACGCATGTCTCCCAATGGCTTTATACCTACTGCAATTAGATGGACTGTAAAATACATTCTATTGGTGGTTATGGCAATGGCTTCTGCCCAACACTAAGAAATGGAAAGTTGTGGATGTAACCATAGTCCTTCACACAAAGCAAGCCTCCCCATGCATCAAATCCATCCACACATCATGCTGCCTTGGAAAGCAGCCAACATAGTCCAAGATTTTTCATATCGGTCATTCCCTCGTCTCCTCTCCCATCCAGGCAGAAGATACAAATGTTTGAACAACCTACCAACTAATTTCGGTAATAGCTTCTTCCCTGCCTTAATCAACTAACTGAATTGTCCTCCCTTAAGATGGGGTAATCTTGATCTTCCAACCCTCCTCATTGTGGTCCTTTTGAATTTGTGTCTCTGCGACCGTTGTGTTTTGACTGCGGCAAACACTACATTATTCACTCTGGTATTTCTCTGCTTACAATGTCTGTTTTACTTGTATTTTCGACTCACGTAATTGTGTCATACGAGTTTCTTTGTCGCATAGCTGCAAATAAAGCTTTTCACAAACTTCGTGGCGCACAATCAGTCGAAGAAGGGTCACACCTAAAAACCATGTATGTTTCTCCACGGATTGCCTGCCTGACTTGCTGAGTTAGTCCAGCACTTTGTGCCCTTTTGGTATATTCACCAGCATCTGGAGTTTCTTTATTTCTCCCTCTTACTTAGCTGCTGTACAAAGATTCTAAACATATTATTCAGTAAAGACTTGCAATTCCTTTATTGTAGAAAACTAAAATAGTATTATTCAGACAAAAAATCACTTAATGAAATGTGTCAATCTTCCATCATGCTTTAATGGAAATGTGTACAATCAAGGCGCACATCACAACTTTTACATTTTATCGGGTTTGGATTTTTATTTATTGCATATTTTAACATTGTAATGGTAACAAAGGAATAGACAGCTCTTTTATTCAACTAATGATATCCTGGGGTTGAAGAAAGCTGCTTGCAAATATGCTGTATATCTTCCTTCTTTATGTAAAACATGTCTTAACGGACTGGGATGAATGGTAGCACAGGCTTGTGGATAAAAGTGATGGAACCGAGGGAAAGGGAGATTTGAAATGACAGATAGTGGCTCTTAAGGAAGCAAAAAAGTAGGAGATTTTGGAGCAGGCATTAAAAACAAAGTAATAACTGAATGAGCAATAGCACCTTGACAGTTGCTGAGCAGAGTGCAGAAGCAAATCATTCCAGTGTAATCCAATAACGGGAACAAGTCAGCTGCTTTTATCATTATGAATTTGACTTGAATTTTTCAGATTTTTATGAACATAACTGAATAATAAAACCTACGGAGGAACTAGCCTTCAGTCACCCAGCATACAAACAGGCCCTTATAGCCTACGAGTTCACATTGACCATCAAGCAAGCACCCTGTTTTACACTGTATCATGCACTAGTCCCCTATGTTTTATCCCCCGATTCCCATCAATGCTCCGCCACAAAGCATTTATCACACATCATCTCATACACTACAGGCAAATTTTAGTCATGGGCAATTGGACCTACAAATCCTCACATCTTTGGAAATGAGAAAGGAAACCAGAGCGTGTGCAAACCCACATGATCTAAGGAAAATGTGACAATTGTACACATACAGCACTGGAGTTCAGGGTTGAACGCGAGCCACAAGACAGTGGGTCTACTAGCTACACCCTAATTCTCTATTTATAAAATTCAGCCTTTTCTTCATATTTTCTAACAGTGTTTTATTCAGTGTCCATGTGATTTATGCGAATTATACATTTTTATACACAAATATTGTCACTTACTCCTGACCATGCACATGTGGTTAGTGGACCACAATAGAATGAATGATTCAACAATGCGTATAGGTGACTTGGAAGTGAAATAAAACAGATTTATATAATGTCCCAATGGACAGTATTTGGCTCATTCAACTTTGCTATTACCAATGTCGTTGTAATTTATTGCAGAAGCCAAAAGTTGAAAACATTTTCTAAGTTTCTTATATAACTGAGAAAACCACATCTTGGACAAGCAATGATGTTAGCGGAACGAACCCTCCAATCAACAACAGGAAGATTCAACCGCCTAATACTGTCATTCAGAACACTCATTTTTTTAACCGTACTGTTCCTTCTAAACTGATGCAGATGTTCTCATCTTCCTTTTAGCTGACACCAACGATATGAAACAACAAGCACCAATTACACTGTTTTGGTGTAATTTTTGCTGGCCTTTAACGCTCCCCTTTATAGCTTACATCAACACCAGTTTAACCCGTGTTTATACTGTCATGCCTGTTTCCACGCATCCTGTCAAACAGTCTGCATTACTGCATATTGACAGCTTCCTAATCCAATCAATTCACAACTGGTCTCTCTCTGAACTCTACAGTAGTTCATCTGCATATGGGCACCTACAACTAAATCAACAGTGTACACTTTATATAGCTTATGCATGATTTCAAAATAGCGCTGCATACACAATGATCGGACATTTGAACAAGTGCTTGAATTAAACACGCGTGGCAAATGTTTCATTCTTTTTACATTTTGTCACATTTCATTCTTCATTCACTTCAGTAGCTCAATAAGCAAATTTCAGCCCAGTCCGAGTTCACAGGAAAGGTGGAAAAAAACAGAGGAAATGCTATTTTAAAATAAGGGAGGCAAAGAGAAAGGAAGAAATTAAATGCAAACCAAAAAAAATTTGTTCTGTTTGGGAAACATTGAAAGCTGAATGACATCAATGTAGCTGTCGATAAAACGTATTTGCCAAGGAGGAGACCGAAAACAAAAACATGGGCTTTTTATGTCCGCTTAAACTATTCTTACCTCTGCTCATGCGTTGCTTCTCCCCAGAGAGGATACCTGTGTGTCAATAACAGTAATGCTCTGCACAGCACTTGATTTGGCATCTGGGCACACATGAACCTGCAATGGCAAAGAACATAACATCAGACTGATCCCTGAAAACATGAACCCACGGAATAGTGAACAGGTCCCACAATCCACAGACGATTGGCATCTTAATACTTTGCATAAATCATAATTAGAAATTGGATTATGAAGAATCCCAAACGTCAGAGCACAACCAGCAATAAGATGCTCACCTCAAAATTTTCTGAGCCCTCATAACTAATGCAGATTTTGCAGGTCTTCTTTGACTCCCTCAGTTTGTCCAAAACTTGATGAATCAGCCAGGCTAGAACTGGACTCAAATTTTCTTATAAAGCGAGATAGTTGAGGCTGATTAAAAAAGCTTTTCCCTCCGGTAAAGCGGTCTGGACCGGATGGATTTGGTTGTGAATTCTACAAAGCAATTCATAAGTTGCTTGCCCCACTTCTAATTTGATGATCAATGATTCGATTAAGAATAACAGCTTTCCGAAGTCCCTGTATGAGGCAAATATATGCATCCTGTTAAAAAAAGACAAGGATAAAACTGAACCTGGCAGCTATAGGCCAATTGCTCTCCTCAACTTTTGATCAAAAGACCATCACAAAAAAAAAAATATTAGCTATTAGACTGGGAAGCATATTTCATCAATGATACACCCTGACCAAACAGGGTTTATTCCAGGTAGGTTTTCGTTTTGTAATGTGTGCCCACTCCTGAATAATCTATATAGTTCCACCAAGAGGGGGGATTCCAGAGCGACCATCTTATCATTAGATGCTGAAAAAGCGTTCGACCAGATAGAGTGGCCCTATGTCAGAGGCACTTAAAATATTTGGGTTTGGGAATGCCTTTATTGCATGGGTCAAAATGGTGTATCTTTGTCCGATATCAGCCATCCTCACTAATAACATACCTGCCAACTTGTGAGAATGAAAAATCGGAATCCTATTAGTCTGACGTCAGTGAGGGCGGGGCACGTGACGTCAGTAAGGGGCGGGGCACGTGACGTCAGTAAGGGGGGGGCACTGACTCAGTAAGGGGCGGGGTACGTGACGCCGTCAGTAAGGGGCGGGGTACACGTGACCTCAGTGCGGGGGGGGGGGGGGGGGTAGAGGGGGGGGGGGGGGGGGGGGTTGGTGGGAGGGGTGGGGGGGCACGTGACGCCGAACGCCACCGTGGCGGGGGGGGTCATGCGGCTGCGTGCTGACGTACACCCGTGCGTGCCCCCATAAGCGGCGCAGGCGCGGTGCGCTCTCTCGCTGTCTCCTCGCCGCCGCCATGGGTCGCATGCACGCTTCCATCCCAATTCCGAATTCCAATTTTTTTCGGAATATTGAGGGAAAAAATCGGAATTCGGAATTGGGATGGAAAAATCGGAAGAATTCCGCCCAAATCGGAATGGTTGGCAGGTATGTAATAATGATAAATCTGAACCTTTTGACTTACAACGTGGGGTTAGACAGGGAGATCCTCTGTCCCCCCTACTCTTTGATATTGCTCTGGAACCCCTAGCAATAGGTATCAGGTGTCACCCTAACATCAGGGGTATTAAGGTGGAGAATGTGGAAAGTCGTGTGGGACTTTACGCCGATGAAACATTATTATATCTCTCCTATCCAGAAGCCTCTGCCCCTCCCTTGTTAGATTTTATTAAATCATTTGGCAAGCTTTCCGGATACACAGTCAACTGGAGTAAGAACGAGTTTATGCCTTTATCAGACAGTATAGATTCAAATTTCATTGAGACTCTACCATTTAAGACAGTATATGACCATTTTACATATCTAGGACTCAAAATACCCCTAAACCCCAAACTTATATTCAAACTCAACTATGCTGATATGATTACACAGTTAAAACTGAACATAGAGAAGTGGAGGATTTTACCCTTGTCTATAGTGGGGCGTATTAACGCTATCAAGATGGTGTCTATTCCTAGATTTTTATATTTATTTCAAAACCTTCCAATTTTTCTTACTTCATCATTCTTTAAAAAACTGGACTCCATTATCCTTCCATTTATTTGGGGCTATAAAGCCCACCGTATATCAAGGGCGCATCTTCAAAAGCCAAAAAAATGAGGGAGGCATGGGCCTTCCTGTATTTAGAGCCCTGATCTACTGGCAAAGGGGATTCCCAGATGAAATTTTGAACAACAGCAATAACCCCCTGTGGCTAAACATTGAAAGCACAGCAATGAAAAATTCCTCTGTACTTTGCTCTTTTCCAAAACAGAATCGCCACACAAGTTGGTTGGTGAATATTTTATGTTAAGAAATTCTATTTGAATTTTAAATCAGAGAAGTTTCAGTACATTGTCAAACATCTCTATTTACACCGCCATATGTCACAACCACTCCTGTTTGCCATCACAGACAGATGGGGTGTTTGCTGTCTGGAGGGACAAGGGCCTTGCAACCCTAAGAGATCTATATATAGACAAAAAGTTTGCTTTGTTTAATCAGCTGAAATCCAAATTTAACCTTTCCAACTCTCGTTTTTTTCGCTATGTCCAAATTAGGGACTACGTTAAAGACCAAATTTCAAATTTTCAAACCATGCCTGACAGTTGCCCACTCTATAAGCTCCTGCAGCTTCCTCCAGACTCCAAAAATCTAATATCTCGCTTTGTGCGTCTATTCACCACCTCTGTATTCACTAACCATCTAAAAGTAGCCTGGTCTACTGAGCTGAATTTCAAGGTGTCTGACGACATTTGGAATGAAGGTCTGACCAGAATCCAAACTTGTTCGATTAATGCCAGGTATAAACTGATCCAGTTTAAAGTCATCCATAGACGTCATTACTCAAAGACCAAATCACATCGAATCTACCCAGCTATTTCTCCATTATGTGACAGATGCAAAGGTGCAGATGGTTGTTTAACACACATTTTCTGGCTCTGTCCTCATATGCAAAGATACTGGTCTGAAATATTTACGTGGTTCTCTGGGGTTCATGGAAAAGATATTCCCCCTGATCCAGAGCTGGCACTTTTTGGATGCTCAGAGACTGCTTTGTACTTCACGTCTGAAGAACAACAAGCACTGATGCTTGGTATGGCGGCAGCCAAGAAAATGATCTTAACAGACTGGAAATCTCCCACACCCCCCCGCTTCAAAAAATGGCTCAATGAAATGATAACAATCATACAGATGGAAAGGATACGCTTCTACAACTCCAAGATACCTTTTTAAGTGTTTGGGGACCATTTATTAACCACCTCAAAGACCAATCATTTCATAAGCTCATATAATTCGCAGTGATGTAGTCCTGTGCGTTTTACTTGTGCTCTTGCTATACCTGACTGTGTAGCACCATATGGATCGCACCAAACTCTTATGTCTGGCGGCTCTTATGCTATTTTTATTTTTTTATTTGATGTCTTTTTTTTGTTTCCTTCTCTTTTTTGTCTTGTTTTGTTTAAATATAAATAAATAAATAAATAAATAAATAAATAAAGCATAGACAATAGACAATCGGTACCCCGTTCCTGCCTTCTCCCCATATCCCCTGACTCCGCTATCTTCAAGAGGCCTATCTAGCTCTCTCTTGAAAGCATCCAGAGAACCGGCCTCCACCGCCCTCTGAGGCATAGAATACCACACTCGCAACGCTCTGTGAGAAAAAGCATTTTCTCGTCTCCATTCTAAAGGGCTTACCCTTTATTCTTAAAGAGTCATACAGCACAGAAACAGCCCCCGTCGGCCCAACTCGTCCATGCCAACCAAGATGCCCATCATATTTGCTCACATTTGGTCCATATCCCTCTTAACCTTTCCTATCCAAGAACCTGTCTATGCACTTTTTAAATGTTGTTATTGTACCCGCCTCAACTACATCCTCTGGCAGCTCATTCCATATACCCACCACCCTTTGCGTGAAAAGTTGCCTCTTAGGTTCCTATTAAATCTTTCCCCTCTCACTCTAAAATCTATGTCCTCTGGTTCTTGCATTCACCCTATCAACTCCCCTCATGATTTTGTACACCTCTATATGATCACCCTTTAGCCTCCTGTGCTCCTAACCAGCCCAAGCTCTCCCTATAGCTCAGGCCCTTGAGTACTGGCAACATTCTCGTAAATCTTCTCTGCACTCTTCCCAGCTTAATGACATCCTTCCTATAGCAGGGAAACCGCAACTGAACACAATACTCCAGATGTGTCTTCACCGACGTCTTGTACAGCTGTAACAGAATAAGCGAGTTCGGTATTCCGACTGCGCATCATGCCCAGGTCATAGGTCACTAGCTATAAAGTCTCGGCAACAGTGGTGCTACATTGCGTGCAGGCTTGCGTTTCGTCCGCGGTCGGGCCCAGCCCTCCCGTCACTGCGGTCCTCTTGAGTTGCAGCCGCTAGCTCCAGCTTGGCTCTGCCTGTCCCCCCCCCCCCCCCACCCCCAGTTCCACACCGGGATCCTGCTGAAGGTGGGCAGCTGCAGGGACAGAAAACAATGGTGTGTAAGGTATTGTACTTGGGGTGGTGGCTGAGGGAGCCAGGCCATAGGCGAATTGGCACATCGCTGTAGCGGTCCATCGGGGAGCGGGGTTGGACTGGATTTGCCGCTGGCTGTGGAGTTTCTGTGCTGGCTGTGGCCTGGGGGGCCGGTGTCCAGTCCGTCGCCCCCCGGGTGGAATGGGACACTCAAGTGGGGGGGGGGGGGGGGGGGGGGAAGGAGAGAAGAACCAGGGACGGTCTAGTGGCTGTTTCGGCAGCGCTTGTGGCGCTGGGGACACGGGTTCAATCCTGGTTGCAAGTGAGGCACGGTTTATGAGGATGAGAGCCGGTCTAGTCTTCCCCAACCCTCCCCACCCCCCACCCGCCCGTCTCCAACTGAAAAAAGACAAAAAAAAAAATACAGCTCTGCACTCGATTTATATTTACAGCGTTCGCCCTTTGACAAATCCCAGGATTCCGGCTGACAATTCCATGAGCCTGCTTCTGTACTCAATACCCTGACCGATGAAGACCAATGTACCAAAAATGTTCTCTACTATGCGACGCCACTTTCAGGAAACTGTGCAACCATACTCCAATATCCCTCTGTTCTCCAACAGTCCTGGGGCCCTGCCATTCACGTGAAGGTTTGGCCCTGGCTTGCCTTCCCAAAACATTTCACACATCTGCACAGTACTCCATTACCCATTCTGCAGCCCACTTGATCAAGATCCTGCTGTCATTTCTGACAACCCTTTTCACTGTCTATGATACCACATACTTTGCTATCATCTGCAAACTTACTTGTCATGCTTTACACATTCTTATCTAAATTGTTAATATAAACCACCAACAACAATAGGCACAGCACCAATCCCCAAGGCACACCTCCAGTCACAGGCATCCAGTCCGGAAAACAAACTTCCACCACAACCACCTTTCCATGAAGCCAATTTTGTATCCAGGCAGCCAACTCTCCCTGGATGCCATGCTGTCTAATCTTCCAGAGCAGCCTGCCATATGCACCTTATCAACCTCATGGACAATTACATGGATAGGAAATATTTATAGGGATCTGGGCCAAACATGGGCAGGTGGCACTAGTGTAGATGGGGCAGCCTGCTTGGCATGGGCAAGTTGAGCCCAAGGGCCTGTTTATATTCTGTATAACTATGACTATAGTCCTTACTGAAGTCCATATCGACAACGTCTATGACACTGCCCTTGTCCACCTTCTTGGTTACTTCTTCAAAAAACGTAATCAAATTTGTGAGACACAATCTCCCCGTACAAAACTATGTTGACTATCCCTAATCAGCTTCTGTCTGATGCAAATATGTCTTATCCCTCGGAATCCTCTTCATTAACTTGCTTACCACAGATGTTAGGGTTACTGATATATACAGAAAATATTAGAGTTCCCTGGCTTTTCAAAGCAATTCTTCTTAAATAGAGGCACAACATTAGCTACCATCCAGTCTTCCAGCACCTCAGATAGAAGAAAGAGGAAGGAAAATTGCAAGGAAATTATAGGTGGAAACTTGCTTTAGTTTAGGTCATTTTGCACAAAAAAACAACTTTCCCCAAAGCATTTTGCATCTATTACATGGCAGAAAAAAGCAGTCACTGCTTTGGAACACCTACTCAAAACAAGTTAATTGCGTTTGCTTTTTACAATGATTTTGCATGGCTGTGTTTTGTTGCCTGCTCCATTAATTCCAATCTGTAGTTAAATTCCATATCCTAGCTTTAAGTCAATCACATTAAGGTAATGCAATCTTTTATGTCTCCAATGCGTTTTATACCTACATTAAAAACAAGAGGGTAACTAAGGAGAGGGTTGAACAATACAATTATAAAGATGGAAATATATGGTTGGAGTCATGAGGATATAGGCAGTACTATGCATCTGAAATCACCAAGGAGATGGATATGGAAGATAGTGAGAAGGGTGTGTTGTACCAATATACTAGAACAGTTTTGCGATCAAGAAAGAGATAATGTTGGGTCTCTTGAAAAGGATTAAGGTGAATAAATCCCCAGGGTTTGACAGCATCAATCCCAGATTCATGGAAGTGGCAAGGGAGATTGCAGCGGCCTCGACAAAGATATCTGTATCCTATCCAGCCACAGGCGATGTTGTTCCCTTAGGAAGGAGTGATAATCTGGGAAAGTATTGGCTGTGAGCCTCACGTTCAAAGGTAAGGAAGCTACTGGAGGGACTTCTTCAGAATGGATTAACTCACATTTGGAGGAGAATGGGATAATTAGAGACAGTCAGCATGGCTTCATCTGCAGCAGTGCATGTTTTTGTACCTTAAATTAATTTAAAATCAATTAATTGTTATTTTAAAGGCGACACAGTAGTGCAGCTCCTAGAGGTGCTGTCTCGGAATTCCAGCGATTCGGGTTTGATCCCGACCTAGGCTGCTGTCTATGTGGAGTTTGCACATTTTCCCTGAGACCGCGTGGGTTTCCTCCCTGTGCTCCAATTTCCTCTCACATTCCAAAGGCATACGGGTTTGTAGGTTAATTGGCCCCTAGTGTGTAAGGAGTGGATGAGAAAATGGGATACCATAGAACTAGTGTGACTGGGAGGTGTGGTCTCAGTAGTCTGAGGAAATTGGGTTGTGATCCCTGTCCAAGCCATTTTACATATATAACAAACAACAAAGGTCAGAGCACAAAGGTAGACAAAAAACCTGGAGAAACTCAGCGGGTGAGGGAGCATCTTCTTCAGAAGATGGGTCTCAACCCGAAACGTCGCTTATTCCTTCGCTCCATAGATGCTGTCTCACCCGCTGAGTTTCTCCAGCTTTTTTGTCTACCTTCGATTTTTCCAGCATCTGCAGTTCTTTCTTAAACATAAGGTCCTAGTACAGATCCTTGTGGGGCAATATATAGCCATTTGTCTGATATCTTATCAACAGGATTACACGTTTACATATATAAGGGGATATTATATACCTGTTTAGGAAAGCATTTCCAAAAGAATTCAGTTTTCGGAAGGGTTTTTTGGGATCGACAACAAGTGCATTGCCAGGAATGATGCCTTCTTCTTCTCCGTGCATCACAGCAATGAAGGAATCTGTTGTTGGTTCAGGTCCAATTCTCATCCCTGGAAAATCCTGCTCCAGGAGGTATCTGTGGAGCAACAACATGTTATTGGGAGTTGCTACATTCTCAAGAACTGAGAATTGCCACATAACAGGAATTGCCCCATGTGCTATAACTTTAGAATAGAAACCGGAAGCTACTTTTTAACCTCAATTATTCAGCACAATTCTTTATTGAAAACTGGGCGGCACAGTGGCATAGCTGGCACAGTTTTGGTCTCACAGCACCAGAGACGGGGTGGAAGATTGCAACCTTCACATAGTCCGCCCTGTTTCGACTACTGCAATCGACTCGACGTGCACAAACGGAAGATCAAATAGAACAAGTTGTCCAACAACTTTAGGCTGTGCACGCCACACGAAAAAAGAAGAAGACGCCCCAGAGACCCGGGTTCGATCCTGAACACAGGTGCTGTCTGTATGGAGTTTGCACATTCTCCCTCTGACTGCTTGGGTTTCATCCGGGTGCTCCGGTTTCCTCCCACATCCAAAAGGTGTGGGTTCGTAGGTTTATTACTCCTAATGTGCAGGGAATGGATGCAAAAGTGAACAACATAATACGATTGCGAATGGGTGAACGATGGTCAGCATTATCCCATGCTGTAAAATTCAATCAAAACTGTCATTCTGGTGTGGATACAGATCTGTCAGTTGACGCTTCCAGATTCTATTAATGCGTGAGGTATGAGTAAATATTTTAGAGATAAAATTACTGCAAAGAATTAGGGACATTGTCCCTAGGGACATTACGGAATTGAGAACAAGTCCTTCAAACTTGCTGTGCCTTAATTGAATCATGGCTTATTTAATTTATCTCATATTCCCATCTACCCACAATAACCATTTACTATGCTTCAAAAAGATTATCAGGCTGCATCATGTTTTGTGGTAGATAATCTTATAGTCTTGTGGCTTTCTGGGAGAAAATGTTTTACTTCGCCTATCTCAAATAGGGAACTGGAGATAGACACAAAATGCTTGAGTAACTCAGCGGGACAGCCAACATCTCTGGAGAGAAGAAATGGCTGACGTTTCGGGTCGAGACCCTTCTTCAGACCTATTCTTCAAATAGGGAACTGTTTATTTGGCACATTAGTTCTAGATTCTCCCACAAGAGGAAACATCCTCTCTATTTATCTCCTATAATGACCTCTCAGAATTGTACATGTTTTCAATCAAATCTTACCTAAACCCCAGGCCTATCCACCCTTCCCTAGGCAACCCACCCCTTCCAGACATTAGTATATCAAATCTTTTGTTTCTAACATTAATATCCTTCTTTAAATAGAGAAATCAATATCATACACAGTTCACCTGATGTGGTCTCATCAAAGCCCTTTATAAATGAGGCATAACCACCCCCCCACCCCCCACCTAATTCTGCATTAAATTCCTACACCATGATATATTATATTATGTTATCTGCCCTAATTATTTGTTATCATGGCATTCTAGATTTTTGCTAATCGTGCACAAGCTCCATCCAAGACTGCAAGAAATTGCAGAGTTGTGGACGTAGCCCAAACCATCATGTAAAGCAACCTCCTTTCCAGTCATGTTTTCCAGAAATGCTGCCCGACTTGCTGAGTTACTCCAGCACCTTGTACCATTTTCTCTATTACGCATCATCTGCAGTTCTTTGTTTCAATTACATACAATGATAATACCTCACTCGGTTATAGTGGACAATCGGCAATAATGGACACCATCACTCTCTTCCCCCCCTTCCCCATGCTCCATTATAATAAGGGTTTACTGTACTTACACTATTTCCTACAAGATATGTCCTATCAAACCTCTACAATATTTTGATTTTCAGATATGTCTATTATTTATCCTGAGAACTTAAGGTGTAATTTTTTAACGCTGAAACAGATGTTATTTTGTATCACTTAAAAAAAAAATCATACTCAATTGTATGTGCATACACAGCTTAATGACAAGAAAAAAATAGGAACCTTTCCCAGATTGAACTGATTGAAAAAGGATTCAAAGCTAAATTGGAATGGCATAAGACATTTGTTCCAATATACCCCTTTCCATAGGACTTCAGTAAATGGATAAAAGTTAATATTTACTTATTTAAAATGTAATTTTAAAGTTTAACTTACAGGAATTTATTTATTAAGGCGACTCATTTACTCAGACTTTTTTAATTTGAAAAATCCTTTTTATTTTTATACAAGCATCCCACGAAACTGAGCTGCTATTTTTCATTTTAATGTCAGATTTCTAGTATTTTACCTTTGTGTTATCATTTGGTTTACTTTTCTTTAAGGAATTTTTCCTTCAAGTAGCTTTGTACTTCACACGGGCAATCTTGTTTCCTCCAACTGGTTAATGCAATTTGGATTTTCAATGAAAATTGAATGTTTTCCTGAAAGATCATCAACTCAAGCTGAATTTTCTCCTCATACAATCTGCTAACTAAGATCTTTACAACATTTTCCGTGTCAGTCTTCTGTACCAGCGACAATTCACTCTTTTTAAAATAAGCTTATAATAAATATATGAATTGAAGCTTAAAATACCAGCTTTCTGAACTGTTGAAAGACTGTCTACAATTTGCATCCTGGATCCAAATTGTAGACAGTCTTTTCTGCAAAACCTATTTTAATCCTCTATGCAGCCCTAAAAAAGTTAAACTACAACATCTCTTTCCCATTCTGTTCCCTGGGAAAATGAAACGGACTCCATTTAATTCTCTTGGTTTGTCTTTCCTCTGACAGGTGAGCACGCAACAAACGCTTTACATGTGACAATAAACTAAACAGTTTCTATGGTTCTGATGAAATCACCTTCCACGCTTATGATTGTTCAATTTAAGGGCTTCTAGCTGCCTATCACTTGAATTTATTCTGTTTGTTTTATCCAGGGAGAGCCAGCCAGCTGGATAGAGAATTAGCTTCATGGAAGCAGAAGGTGATGGTGGAAGGTTGTTGTTCAAACTGGAGGCCTGTGACTAATGGTGTGCCTCAGGGATTGGTGCTGGGCCGATAGCTGTTTGTAGTTTATATCCACAATGTGGATTAGAATGTACAAGGCAGATAATACTAAAGTGGGTGTATCGTAGAAAGTAAAGACAATTATTATAAAAATTATAGCAGGCTCTTGATCAGCTGGGCAAGTGGACTGAGGAATTGTTAAATGCAGATAAGTGACCTCTATTCTAGACTCTCCCACTAGTGGAAACATCTTCTCCACATCCACTCTCTCCAAGCCTTTCACTATTCTGTATGTATCAAAGGAGGTCCACCCCTCAATCTTCTAAACTCCAGCGAGTACAGGCCCAGTGCCGACAAACGCTCATCATAGGTTAACCTACTCATTCCTGGGATCATTCTTGTAAACTTCCTCTGGACCCTCTCCAGACCCAGCACATCCTTCCTCAGATGGGGGGGGGGGGGGGGAGAGAGATCTCATAGAGACATATAAAAATATAAAAGGACTGGACAAGTTAGATGCAGGAAAAATGTTCCCAATGTTGGGCGAGTCTAGACCCAGGGGCCACAGTCTTAGAATAAAGGGGAGGCCATTTAAGACTGAGGTGAGAAACATATAAAATTATTAAGGGATTGGACAGGCTAGATGCAGGAAAAATGTGCTGATGTTGTGGGAGTTAGTTTTTTAGTTATGAGGTAGCTGATGACAATAATGTGGCAGCCACACACGCACATGCAACAGACCCAGATGATGCCTGGTGGGGTAGATTGTGATATGGTCTGCTCCTTCCACAGCTCACTCAGGAACACTTGCTGCTCCTGATGCGCGGCAATGAGATTTTCAGCGCTACTCCAAATGCTTCTTCTTCACTTCGAGATCCGCAGGAGTTAATGGGGATGTTGCATTTCTGCAATTAAGGCATATGCAAATCCTTTATACTTATCCTGCACCCACTTGCTAATTTCCTCACAGTTTGCAACAAAAATGACTGCTTTAGGAGATTGCCAGTGCAGCAACACTGAAGGCACAAACGCCGAAGGTGTGACATGCCTCTTTCTATATGAGTAATGTCACAGTTGGATGCTGAACAAGAATCCAGAGCCTTTAGTGGAGTATTTGCTTACTACAGGGCAAACACCGCTATGAGGATCGTTATTGGATTAAAGCTTAAAAACCCAGTGCTTTTTTAAACATTCCCAGCCGACACTGTTTATGCAAGAAGCCACCCCTCCCAGTGGGGAACAGGGTTTACCCAACATTTCCAACGACTTTGCTCGTTCCCAAGTGCCAGGGTGGGGCCGAGACTGGTGATTACCTGATGAAGGTGGTCTTGCCAGTCGAGTACTGCCCAATAAGCAGCACCATGGGTTTGTTCTCGAAGTCAGCCTGTTCCAGGGCGGGCGAATGGAAGTGATGGAAGTGGTAGTAATCCTCCAGCGGCTGCAGCCTCTTGTGGTACAGGGAGCGCAGCCCGTCCGCCACCGTCTCAAACACCATCGCGTCCTTGTGGGAGGCCTCGGGCCCGGACAGCCAGCTGAACATGGTGCCGTGCCGTGCCGTGCCCCGCCCGGACCGACCGCCCCACCCCACACCGCCTCTGGCACCCCGGGTCCCGCTCTCCCTCCCCCTGACTCCGGGTCAATGGCTGTGTGTCCCGCTCTCCCCCCTCCCCCCCTCACACACTAACTCCGGGTCCCGGTTTTCCCCTCAACACCTCCCGTCTCTCTCTCTCCCTGTCTCCGGTCAATGTCCGCTGCCTTGTCTCCCTCCCTCTCTCACACACACCCCGACTCCGGGTCCCTCCCCTTTGTGACTCCAGACCAGTGACTGCTTGTCCCGGCCGCTCCCCCTCTCCTCTCCCCCTCTCCTCCTCCTCTCTCCTCCTCCTCTCCCCCTCCTCTCCCTCACTCCCCCTCTCCCTCACTCCGGGTCCTCTCTCCCTCTCCCTCTCTGTGATTCGGGACCAGTGACTCCGTGTCCCGGTCTCTCTATCTCTGTCTCACACACACGAACTCCTCTCCCTCTCTATCTCCCTCACCCTCACCCTCACCGACTGCGGCTCCGACGCTCGCGACCTGAGGGGAAAGTCCGGCCGCCGCCGCCTTCCCGCGCACCGGAAGGCGCCGAGTGGCCTGCTGGGAGTTGTAGTTCGCACGGGTGCCTGCGCCGGATGGCCTGCCGGGAGTTGTAGTCCACGCAGTGTGCCTGCGCCGGATGGCCTGCTGGGAGTTGTAGTCCCCTGTGGGTAACTAAAAAGGCAATACAGGGAGAAAAGGGTTGGACAGGCTAGATGCAGGAAGATTGTTCCCGATGTTGGGGAAGTCCAGGACAAGGGGTCACAGCTTAAGGATAAGGGGAAATCCTTTAAGACCGAGATGAGAAAGACTTTTTTCACACAGAGAGTGGTGAGTCTCTGGAACTCTCTGCCACAGAGGGTAGTTGAGGCCAGTTCATTGGCTATATTTAAGAGTGAGTTGGATGTGGCCCTTGTGGCTAAGGGGATCAGAGGGTATGGAGAGAAGGCAGGTACGGGATACTGAGTTGGATGATCAGCCATGATCATATTGAATGGCGGTGCAGGCTCGAAGGGCTGAATGGCCTACTCCTGCACCTAATTTTCTATGTTTCTATGTTTCTAAAAGATGAGGTACGAAAAGGTAAGCTGGCAAAGAATATACAGGAGGATAGTAAAAGCTTCTGTAAGTATGTGAAGAAAAAAACATTGGTTAAGACAAATTTAGGTCCCTTGAAGACAGAAACAGATGCTTTTGTTATGGGGAACAAGGAAATGGCAGACTAGTTGAACAAATACTTTGGTTCTGTCTGCACTAAAAGCCCTGTCCCACAGTACGTGTTCATTCCAAGAGCTCTCTCTCCCGAGTTTGCCCTGATTCGAACTCTCGGAGATTTACGGTAATGGCCGCTCGTCGGTACTCGGGGCTCTCGTGGACATTTTTCGTCGTGTTGAAAAATCTTCACGAGTCTTCCCGTGCTTACCTGCCGTTAGCGAGTCTTCCCGAGTACCTGCCGTTAGCGTTATGAGCCGCTAAGAGACGTCCCCGAGCTCCAACGTACCCGCTACGTTCATTCTCCATGCTTACCACGAGTTTGATTTTTTTTTTAACTCGGGAGAGCTCTTGGAATGAACTCGCACCATGGGACAGGGCTATTAGGAGAACACTTTAGTGGATGCAGAAACGACAACTATGTTTTCTGAACGATCTTTATTAAACACGGCTCCTTAGGGTATAACATATAAACATCTAAAATTATAAAAGGACTGGACAAGCTAGATGCAGGAAAAATATTCCCAAGTTTTGGGCGAGTCCAGAACCAGGGGCCACAGTCTTAGAATAAAGGGGAGGTCATTTAAGACTGAGGTGAGAAAAAACATTTTCACCCAAAGAGTTGTGAATTTATGGAATTCCCTGCCACAGGGCAGTGGAGGCCAAATCACTGGACGGATTTAAAAGAGAGTTAGATAGAGCTCTACGGGGCTAGTGGAGTCAAGGGATATGGGGAGAAGGCAGGCACGGGTTATTGATTGGGGACGATCAGCCATGATCACAATGAATGGCGATGCTGGCTCGAAGAGCCGAATGGCCTCCTCCTGCACCTATTTTCTATGTTTCTATATTAGTCAACAGGTCTATGCATACACGTCTGATCACAACGGTGGTCAGCAAAACAACTGTGGCGCGAAAGTGAAACCGCGCGAAAAACAGCAGCCCCTCCCGAGTCATGTGACCGCGGCTTCTGAACGCCGGGTTCGATATCTGCGTGTGCCAGCAGGCGCCACTGCATGCCCCCCCCCCCAGAATCCGCAGTACGGAAACACACGGGTAACCGGACGGTTCGACCGGAACGCGTAGTCCATGGTCGCGGGGCGAGCGTAACATTCGGGGCCGGCAGAACAGAATTGGAGGGGCGTGACAAACGCGAACGAGGGACGGGCGTAACAGAGGGGACCGGTGAAACATAACCGGGGGTAACAGGTGCAGAGGGCGGTAAAACGGCCGGCGGACGCCGTCTACGCCGCGGAGTAGCCACGGTCACCGGGCTATCCTCGTCGACATGGCTTGCTTAAGGCAGCTGACGGAAATGAACTCCTCCCTCCCACCCATGTCCAACGTGAACGTCGAGGTACCAGTCGCTATCACCCTGTACGGTCCTTCGTACACCCGCTGTAACGGCGAGCGGTGAGCATTCCTATGAAGGAAAACATAAACACAATCCCGTAACATAGTAGGCACATGCACTGCGGACGAACCGTGTCGGGAGGTGGGGACCGGGACCAACGCGCATGCCCGCTCGAGAAGGTCAGCTAGCACCGCAGAAGACGGGACATCCTGATCACGGGTGGCGGGCAGAAAATCCCCAGGTACCCACAAAACCGAGCCGTAAACCAGCTTGGCCGGGGAGGCGTCGAGGTCTTCCTTAGGCCTAGTTCTGATGCCTAGGAGGACCCAGGGCAACTGGTCAACCTAATTGGGGCCGGTGAGCCGGGCCTTCAAAGCCGACTTAAGGTGTCTGTGAAACCGCTCGACTAAACCGTTCGACTCCGGATGATACGCGGTGGTCTGGTGCAGCTTCGCGCCATACAGCTAGTGCCATATCACACCACAGGGAGAACTGGGCCCCACGATCGGTAGTGATATCTGAAGGGACCCCGAAATGAGCGATCCAATTGGAGACAATAGCACGGGCACAAGCCTCAGCGGAGGTATCGGTTAACGATAATGCTGCCTCACCCTCCAGCATTTTTGCCTACGTTCGATTTTCCAGCATCTGCAGTTCCTTCTTTAACTTGTAATTGGGCACAATCACTGCCGAAATTCACCACTTGCCTCCTTCCTCTGTATGCACCACTGCCCATATTCTGAACTGAACAAGTCGGTTGATATAAACCCCAAGTTTCAGGTTACTCCATTTTCTGGCAAAAGATATGAGCTCGCATCGATAGGCACACATGAGGTCACGATGTTTAATAAAAATTTAAAAATTTCACACACATATCAGAATCAGATTTTATTGCCAAAAACATTTGCAACAATGATTCAAACTCCAAAATTAAGATAATCATCCAAATATTTCATAACCAGGTGTTTTTTTATGGAGCCTCAGCAAACTAAGTTTGGAAGTATGTGCCTATTCTATGTTTATAGTCAGATCGTGCCATGAAATATCTGCAAACGAGCATCTATGTATAGTTTCAGCCTCCCTAGTGCATCTAGTTATCTCCCTGCAGGAGAGAACATCATAGCCCTATCGCTAAATATCCTCAGGCACTGATGGCTCTGTCTGTGATGGCTAGTCAACAACATTTTAACCTATAATGACTAATGTGACCTAGAAATCAAACTTAAAACCCCATTCAGTAAATAAGAAATAGTTTCATGTTATAAAATACAAAGGAAATTAACTGTTCATGAACCTCAAAGAGATTGGCTGGAGCATCCGGTTTCACTGAGCACAAAAGAAACCAATTTGACCTTTCACACCCATGGCTTTTCTCCAAAAAAAAAGCACCTCTCCATAATTCAAATTTCTCTGCCTGTTCCCATTCCGTCTAGTGTTATTCCTGACTGACAGACAAAGCAGTAGTGGTTGCCCTGATGTTCCAATTTATTACATTTGTAAATCTACTGTAATATCCATGATATAATAAAGTTACTTTCTTACTAATTTGTGTGACCTCACTGTACGAGCATTAAAGGGCAAAAAGAGAATATAGTTTCCCAATAGACATGCACCCAAGGGCGGAACGTGGCACAGCAGCAGACTTGTTGCCATTACAGCGCCGAAGACCTGGCTTCGATCCCGACTACGGGTGCTGTCTCTACGGAGTTTGTACGATCTCCCTGTGACCACGTGGGTTTTTTTGTCTCCTCCCGAAATCTTCGGTTTCCCCCACACTCCAATGACGTGCAGGTTTGTAGGTTAATGGCTTGGTATAAGTTGTAAATTGGTCCCTCGTGTTTGTTAAGATAGTGTTAATGTGTGGGGATCGCTGGTTGCGGACTCAGTAGGCCGAAGGGCCTGTTTTCTGCACGAATGAAGTTATTGACTAAATGAACAAGAACATACTAAATATATGGAAAGAGGAACATTAAGAAATTGACAGAACAAGGTTACAGTTTTCCAAAGCCAGTCTTAGCTGTACCAATCTCCACCTGAATGTAAGTACCTTTAAAAGATGTATGTCACCTCCTGCAAACTACCATACAAGATAAATGAACAGGTGCCACTTTACGCCAGTAAAACACACTAAGAACAGCTGGTCTCCCTGCTGGTCATTCTAGCGCTAGCACTTCGCATGTGGACCATATCTAACCATATATCAGTGGTAGTTCAATATTAAATTATAATTATGACGTAGTAATTATCTTTCTGGTCATTCTTTGGGCTGTTGAGTCACCGCAGAAACTGTGTCCTCTGTCATCATATCAGTCAATGTGGGTGATGAGTCACATGGCGCAGTTTCTGCCAGATCTTTCTTTCCCTTTCATACAACCATCCTCTCCGGCTCATCGGTGAACTTAAGTGTTTGAGATCGACTTGATCAGCTCCAATACCTTCGTGAGGTAAGGCCTTCATGTTTGCCTCGTACTCAAATCTGGGCTTCCATCTGGTACTATGCGTCATGGAGAAACAATGAGAAGAAACAGGTAATTAGATGCTGAACAGGGACATTCTGCATATTGGCTCATGTTTGATTGCAGAGAGTGAATCATTAATAATGCCTCAGATCCTCTGGCATTACGAATGTAATTGCACCACACCAGTTTACGTAGTGACTCAAAATGTTCCACATTCTGTGCCTTTAAAATAAACCACTCAGTTTGTTCCTTGTGGCAAAAAATGAATGATCAAAGCAACATAGAAAACAGGATAATCCTTCTATTAAGCTTGTCAGCTAGACCTGACATTAATAACTTGAGCAATGCACACAGTGCTGGAGGAACTCAGCGGGCAGGCAACATCTGTGGATGAAATGGACAGGCAATGTTTCAGGTCAGAACCATTCTTCAGTATGAAGAAGTGCCCCGACCCAAAATGTTGCATGTCCATTCCCTCCACAGATTCTGTCTGACCCACCGAGTTCCTCCGGCACTTTGTGTTTTGCACAAGATTCCAACATTAGTTTAGTTTAGCTTATTAACATACCGAGGTGCAGTGAAAAGGTTTTGTTTATGGAGTCACAGTGCCAAACAGCATGGAAATAACTGCCCAAGCTACCCCATCTACACGAGTCTCGCCTCCCCACATTTGGTCTATCTATTTATCCATCTATCCATCAATCCATCCATCCATCTATCAATCTTAAACTAAACTCTGATCTTGTGCTCTTTCCGGTTTGCACAGTCCTTCCTATTCGCGCAATAATGGTACACGACAGCGCTTCGATTTTTAGCCAGCTCACTCATCATTCTCCTATGCTGCACATGCACCAAGTTTTCTGATTTACTAGGCGGATTGATCCTTAGCAGATACTAAGGATCAATCCGCCTACGCCTTAACAATATTCAAAAAACTGCTTCCATCACCCTTTAAGGAAGAACATTTCTGAGAGAAAGAAAAATTCACCCAATTGCTGTCTTAAAGTTAGACCAGACATCTTCTTCACATTCACCCTATCAAGACCCTTCAGCATCTTACGTGTCTCAATCACCCCCCCCCCCCCCCCCCCCCGCCCCTTCACACAAGAAATGTGTGACAATGCCCCAAAGTCAGGTTTTTGTAGGTTAATTGGCCTCTGGCGAATTGCCTCTAGTGTGTAGGGAGTAGATGAGAAAATAGATTAACATATGTTATGTCAGGGGTTTTAGGGAGAAGGCAGGAGAATGGGGTTAAGAGGGGAAATTAGATCAGCGATGATTGAATGGCGGAGTAGACTTGATGGGCTGAATGACCTAATTCTGTTCCTATCACTTATAAAATAAAAACAAGAAGAACACGTGAATAAAAAAAGGAGCAGAAGGCCAGTTTGTTCCCGAAGCCTGTTCCAGGTGTCAACTTCTCTACATCAGCGAGACCAAACGCAGGCTCGGAGATCGTTTCACTGAACACCTCCGCTCAGTCCGTCTTAACCTACCTGATCTCCCGGTGGCTCAGCACTTCAACTCCCCCTCCCATTCCCACACTGACCTTTCTGTTCTGGGCCTCCTCCATTGTCAGAGTGAGGCCCAGCACAAATTGGAGGAACAGCTCCTCATATTTCGCTTGGGTAGTTTCCACCCCAGTGGTATGAACGTTGACTTCTCTAACTTCAGATAGTCCTTGCTTTCCCTCTCCATCCCCTCCCCCTTCCCAGTTCTCCTACTAGTCTCATTGTCTCCGCCTACTTTCTATCTTTGTCCCGCCCCCTCCCCTGACATCAGTCTGATGAAGGGTCTCGACCAAAACGTCGCGCATTCCTTCTCACCATAGATGCTGCCTGACCCACTGAGTTACTCCAACATTTTGTGTCTACCTTGTTCCTGAAGCCTGTCTGGCCTTCAGTATGACCAAGGATGATCTATCCAAGGGGTCAACTCCACTGTGCCAGATCCATTGTTTTCAATCCCCCAATCTTTCAAATATTTATCTTCTCCCCTTTAAATACTTCTAATGAGCTAACTCCATAACACTGCGATAGATAATTCCAGAGACTCACTATCCTCTGCAAGAAGGAATTCCTATGTTCTGCAATTTTAAATGATCGGTGATTTTGAATTGATTTAGCTAGATCCTCTCACCAGTGAATACATCTTCACATCTATCTGCTCAAGACCCCTTAGGATCTTATATATTTTCACAAGATGATCTCCCATTCTTCTGAAGAAAGAAGCTGAGCTCCAATCTCACCCTAAACATAGTATTTTTTTTTAATTTTCTTCCATCAGCCAGATCTTTGCCTCCTCATTTAACCTGTCTTTATCCCTGTATGATCTCTTTATGTCTTGTTCACAATTTAGTTTCTTACCTATGTTGGCATAATCAGAAATTCTTCTGAAGAAAGAAGCTGTTTAGCCTCGAAGATAGGCACAAAATGCTGGAGTAACTCAGCGGGTCAGGCAGCATGCTGAGTTACTCCAGAATTTTGTGTTTATCTTCAGTGTAAACCAGCATCTGCAGCTCCTTCCTACACTGTAAGACCCTCACATCTTTTTCTATCTCTGAGCTCCAATCTCACCCTAAACATAGTATTTTTTTTTAATTTTCTTCCATCAGCCAGATCTTTGCCTCCTCATTTAACCTGTCTTTATCCCTGTGTGATCTCTTTATGTCTTGTTCACAATTTAGTTTCTTACCTATGTTGCATAATCAGAAATTTTAGCAATGACATCTTTGCACCCCTTCACCCAAATCACTGACACAAATTATGAGACCCTCACACATCCTTGTGGAGGGTAACCACTTGTTACAACAGCCAAGAGTGTTTTATTGTCATATGTCCCAGATAGAACAATGACATTCTTACTTGATCCTCTCACTAGTGATAACATTTTCACATCTACCCACTCAGGACCAACTTAGGATCTTATATATTTGAACCAGAAGATCTCACATTCTTCTAAACATTTTGCCAATCAGTATTTAATGGCCCTGTCCCACGGTACGAGTTCATTCCAAGAGCTCTCCTGATTTAAAAAAAAATCAAACTCGTGGTAAGCACGGTGAATGAACATAGCGGGTACGTCGGAGCTCGGGGACGTCTCTTAGCGGCTCGTGGCGCTAACGGCAGGTACTCGGGAAGACTCGTGAAGATTTTTCAACATGTTTCGAAAAATGTCCACGAGAGCCCCGAGTACCGACGAGTGGCCATTACCGTAAAATCTCCGAGTTCGAATCAGGGCAAACTCGGGAGAGAGAGCTCTTGGAATGAACTCGTACCGTGCGACAGGGCCATAAGCCTGCTTTCTGCTTCCTCTAATGCATTATCCTTCTACCCACACAAATACACCGCTTCCTCCACCATGGGTTTCTATTTTCTGCAATAATCATAAGCCACCCACAAATCAATTTAGTGCACTTTCCAGTTAATTATTATTCAAAGAACAAAACCATGTCGACCTCAGATGCTTTACCATGAGTTTTTCAAAGTACTCTAATAATAGCCACTAACATTTTCCCTATCGGCCTGAAGCTGATTGCCCTTTTGAATAAGGTGGTTACATTCACCATTTTCCAACCTAAAAGAGCTTTCCTTAAACCTAAGGAAATTCACAAAAGTAAAACCAATGCATTATTCCTCTCACTCATCATGTTTTTAAACTCCTCGGAATTTCGCCCAAGACAGTGAGATTTGTCACCCTGTTACTCCCGACAGTCACGGCGCCAGGCGGTGGAGGGGTTTACCCGAGCCGGCTGCCTGCTCCTTTTCCAGGGTTATGTCCGTGCCCAGTTGGGGTTAGAAAGGGAATATGCCCTGTCCACGGGCACCCTGGGGGGAGTTCCGGGGACCGCAGGGTGTTGAATGCAAAAATAAACAATTTGCTGTTTAAGGGTAGGCACTGTTCTGGTGATCATATTTATCGACAAGTTCCCCCGTCACTTCCAATCATTCAATTCATACCTATTTCTGGAATGTTGTTGAATTCTCCATAGTGAAGACTGATGCAAAAAAGAATGATAATTCATCAGTTAAATCCTGGTTTTCCCAGACCAATGACTCATTTATTGTCAACCCAATGCTCATTCTATTAATTATTTTCTTTGTTTAAATACTTTTAACAGAGAATGATATCTGCTCTTACATAGACACAAAGTGCTGGAGTAACATAGAAACATAGAAAATAGGTGCAAGAGTAGGCCATTCGGCACTTCGAGCCTGCACCGCCATTCAATATGATCATGGCTGATCATCCAACTCAGTATCCTGTACCTGCCTTCTCTCCATACCCCCTGATCCCTTTAGCCACAAGGGCCACATTTAACTCCCTCTTAAATATAGCCAATGAACTGACCTCAACTACCTGCTGTGGCAGAGAATTCCAGAGATTCACCACTCTCTGTGTGAAAAGTGTTTTTCTCATCTCGGTCCTAAAAGATTTCCCCCTTATCCTTAAACTGTGACCCCCTTGTCCTGGACTTCCCCAACATCGGGAAGAATCTTCCTGCATCCAGCCTGTCCAACCCCTTAAGAATTTTGTGCGTTTCTATAAGATCCCCCCTCAATCTTCTAAATTCTAGCGAGTACAAGCTGAGTCTATCCAGTCTTTCTTCATATGAAAGTCCTGACATCCCAGGAATCAGTCTGGTAACTCAGCGGGTGAGGCAGCATCTCTGGAGAGAAGGAATGGGCGACGTTTCGGGTCTGAAGAAGGGTCTCGACTTCAGATAGCCCTTGCTTTCTCTCTCCATCCCCTTCCCCTTCCCAGTTCTCCCACTAGTCTCACTGTCTCCGCCCACATTCTATCTGTGTCCCGCCGCCTACCCTGACATCAAAGGTAGCATCTGCAGTTCCTACATAATCTATGAACTTGTACGTCTTTGGAATGTGGGATGAAACCGGAGCACGAGGAGAAAACCCATGCGGTCACATGGAGAACAGCAGCAAGATCAAACCCGAGTCAGGATCTACCGTTGCACACTGTGCGAACCCTTATTTATTTCAACAGGAAAACTACTCTTTTCTCCAGGGGCGGAAATCGCTATCAAAACATGGGGGGGGGGGGATACAATTTTTGGGTGGCCGCACGCTCGCACGCACACACACACACACACACACACGCACACACACACACACACACAAGCGAGGCTTCAGCCGTGGGCCCTGTGGACGGTCACATCGGGAGCTGACCTGGTTGGTGACCGACTCCAAACTCTAGCAACTTCATCCGTCCCGAATCATGGGGCTTCAATCGGCAGGCGGGGGCTTCAACATCGGGAGCCTCGATCGCCTCGACGCAGCAATTTGACCACGGGGCGGTGGAAGATCCCGCGGCCGATTTTAAGCCGTGCCGGGCGATGAAAGGCCCCGCGAAAAGGCCGATTCAAACTCCAATCTATGATCTTTGCTCCACCGGGACGTCTCCCCCCCTCCAATCACCGCACTCTATCCTCAGTCCCACCCCCCTACATCCGCCACTGACCGACACTTCCCTCCTCCAATCATCGAGCTAAATCATCATATCCTCCCCCCCTCCCTACTGCCTGTTGACCAACGTCTCTGTGGTCCAATCGGTGCCCTCGATCATCAGTCCCACCCCCACTATTTTTAATAGATTATTTTTCACCAAATTTCAAAATCCAGACTACAAAACATGGGGTGGGGGGGGTTGTCCCCCACCTCTAAAAACATACATGGGGGGGACGTGCCCCATCCCCCCCTCCCCCACTCCCCGGGATTTCCTTCCATGCTTTTCTCTTAACTCCAAAGAATATAGATCTAATTTCATCCCCAGAATTAGCCTTGTTTTGGACTGTCTCCTGTGCTGGTATTTGTTTAGTTTACTTTAGAGCCTGGAAAGATGCCAATGTCATCACAGAGCCCATAGTGAAACCACTGGGTTTTGACCTCCATCGCAAGCAATGGCAAACCCTGAACAGAATCCGCACCCTCCATGCAAGAACAGCCCACCACCTGCATCAGTGGGGGATGACAGACAGCCCTGCTTGCGACTGTGGACATCCAGACCAGACCATCCCACAGATCGTGAATGACTGCCCACTGCGGCTTTTCCCTGCGGGCATCAAAGCCATCCACCCAGTAACTGATGCTATCCTGGCCTGGAAGGTCTACCCTTGGCCTACAACTTTAGGCTGTGCACCCCATAGGCAAGAAGAACTTTAGAGATACATCGCAGAAACAGGCCCTTTGGCCCACCAAGTCCACCCCTCTTTCTCAAAAAAGGAGAGCAGAATTGTGTAGAGTACGCTAGGAGACACAAGGAACCGCAAATGCTGGAATGTTACGAGGAATGTAACTCAGCAGGTCAGGCAGCATCTCTGGAGCACAATGATAGGCAACGCTTTGGATCAAAACCATTCTTCAAACTCACCTGAAGTACTCTGTGTGCGATCTCACCAGTACCCCATACTTTACTTCCCTAGTTCTAAAAACGAACTATCTTTTAATAAAGGACAACAAGTTACCTACCTTCCTCCCTGCTTGCTGCAGCTGCCTGCTAACGTTTTTCCAATTTGTGGTAAGAACACCATATTGCATTCATTTGCGATCTTTCTCCGAGAATAGTCTGCAATTACATTCCTCTTACCAATGTACATAACTTCCTACTTTTCCACATTAAATGTCATTTGATGACTATTCACCCACTACTCAACTTGCCTACACCCAGTTGCAGAATCCCTATATCCTTATCAGCAAATAGAAAATAACAGCACAAGAACAGGCCCTTCAGCCCACAACATCTGTGCCAAAGATGATACCAAGACCATCACTTAACTACCTCCACATAACCCATATCCTCCCATTCCCTGCATACCAATATGCCTATCCAAGTCTTATATACCACTAACATATCTGGCTCAACCAACACAGTGTTCCAGGCACTCACCTCCTATGTAAAAAAAACTTGTCCCGCACATCTTTAGTTTCGTTTAGAGATACAGCGCGGAAACAGGCCGGGTCCACACCGACCAGCGATCCCACACCTTTAAACTATCCCACTCACACTGGGGATAATTTACACTTATACCAAGCCAATTAATCCTACAAACCTGTACATCTTTGGAATGTGAGAGGAAACCGAAGATCTCGGAGAAAACCCACGGGGAGAACTGTCCAACTTTCGCAGTAGCTAATACACCGTAATCTAAATATAATTCTGGTAAACCCCCTCTGCATACTTTCCAAACCCTCCACATCCTTCCAGTAATGAGGCTTTCCAGAATAGCACACAATACTCCAAATGTGGCCTAACCAATGTCTTATTAAAGCTGCATCACGACTTCCTGACTCTTCTACTCAACACATTATGGAAGCAAGCATAGCATATGTCTTCTTTACCACTCTATATATTTGTGTTGCCACTTTCAGGGAGAAATGCACTTGGGCCCAAGATCCCTTTGTGCATCATTGTTGTTAAGGGTCATACCTATTAATTGTATACTTTCCCTGTACATTTGACCTCCCAAAGAGCAACACCTTACACTTCCTCAGATTAAATTCCATCTGCCATTTCTCCGTTCCAATCGGTAGTTTAATTATATCCTGCTGCATACTTTGATCGCCTGCCTCACAGTCCATGACCCCAGCAATCTTCATGCCATCTGCAAACTTACTAACCAACCCATCTACATGTATGCCTAAGTTATTTATATATATATTACGTAGATCAGCAGACCCCCCACCAATCCAAAACCAGGGGCCACAGTTTAAGAATAAGGGGTAAACCATTTAGAACGGAGACGAGGAAACACTTTTTCTCACAGGGAGTGGTGAGTCTGTGGAATTCTCTGCCTCAGAGGGCGGTGGAGGCAGGTTCCCTGGATGCTTTCCTTGTGGAACCCATTTTGTCAGTCTTCGCCTTTTTTTATTGCTCTGACCAGTTTTCTCATTGGCCACCCTGATAAATGAAATGCTTTTCCTCTTAAGTTTGGTGTGTTCTGAAATTTAGTTTGAGATAATGCATCTCCTCTTTGAAATGTGCCGGTGCTGTTAATTGATCAATGGTCTAAAATGTTCTGGCATTCAGAAAGTGACTTTTTCAAACACACAGAGGAGCAAATTCTGATCAAAGGGTTTCTGAAAAACTGGACACAGTTTCAGAAATAAGACAACATCCTCAAAAACGAACTTGCACCCTTTCACGCACAGTACATAACTATCCGACCCAGATTTCTATCTTTCAATTAAATTCCATCAGATTCCACATAATTTCATTCAAAGATCGGAAACACCATCCAACTCACGAAACTTTCACATAAATTAATCAAACTCATTCCATTCTGTTACCTGTTTTTCCTTTTCCTTAATTTCTTCAAAATCAGCTGCTTGCTTTTCCTGGAGTTTGGTTTCATTCTTCGACTGGTTCATTAAAGTCTGCAACAGAACACTGACATAATTAAAGGACGAGGAGATGCGGTGACCAGCGGGATGCAGTGAGCGGGACAGTTCAATGAAGAGGGATGATTAGCTGGGACAGAATAGGGAATGGCGCAGTGTTGGCAGTTCGTAGGTAGGGGTTACTTTTGAATGTGGACCAGTTGGCGAAGGGCTGGAGAGTTTACTGTAGTTTAGCGATACAGCGCGGACACGGGCCTCAGTGGGTCATTGCATCGTGACCCCATTTGACGGCCCCTTAGTCCTGTCCATTCCTCCTGCCACCCTCCCTGCATTTTAAAACTACTTTTATTTTCTCTCTCAGTTCTGACAAAAGGCTTTTGACTGACAACATTAAAGGCCCCGTCCCACTTTCCCGAGTTACTCACGAATTCTCCCGCGTTTTCCCCGTGATTCAAACTCGGAGAATGTCCATAACGAGTCCGAAGGAGTCCGTAGATATTTCGTAGCGGCTCGTAATGCCAGCCGTAGGTACTCGGGGAATCAGGTAGGTCGGGAAGTTTTTGCAGCTTGTTGAAAAATGTCCACGAGTAGAAAATATAGCCCAGAGTACCTACGGCTGGCATCTCCGAGTTTGAATCAAGGGGAAAACTCGGGAGAATTTGTGAGTAACTCAGGAAAATGGAGGGCGTTATCTCTGTTTCTCATTCCACAAATGCTCCCAGCCCTGTGTTTGCAGCACTTTTGTGTTTTATTTCAGATTTCCAGCGTCTGCACATTTTTAACCAGCGTTGCCACCTACCTGCTTGAATTCTTTCACCGACACTTGAATATGGTGCTCAATGATCTCTTTCTTGCGCCTGTGAACAAGAAACACGACTACAGAATAAGTTTCATCTACGTTTGGACTGCCTTCCCTCACCAAGGGTCCAGGAGAGCTGAAATCCAAAGGTAGAAACAAAAAGCTGGAGTAACTCAGCGGGGACAGGCAGCATCTCTGGAGAGAAAGGAATGGGCGACTTTTCGGGTCGGGACCGGCATCTGCAGTTCCTTGTCACACACACTGAAATCCAATGGTGACGGCTGCTCAGAGCTCCACTCAGTCCCATGTCCCACACACCCCGATACAAAATGAGATTTACTTTATGTTTTCGAGGTATATGACATACACCCTTTCTTACCGTTATGAAGCAAATGTGTGCGCGCACATCCACAATGTTAAGCTGATCCATAGTCAGGATCGAACCCGGGTCTCTGGCGCTGTAAGGCATCATCTCAACCGCTACGTTACCGTGCCGTAGATATTAAGTAATAGATACATTTTGGAGTAATTTGTGTAGTTCTGGATGCCCTACTAGAGGAAGGGTATGGAGACTTTGGAGAAGGTGCGGAGGAGTATTGACTAAACGCTGCCTGGTCTAGAAGGTTTCAGCTGCAAAGGTTGGATAAACCTGGGTTAAGGGCCTGTCCCACTTTCACGCCCTAATTCATGACCTCTGCCGAGTTTTGCCCTTGACTCATACTCGCAGCATGGGTCGGCACGAGGTCGTAGGTAGGTCGTGGGGAGGTCGTGATGCTAGTCGTAGGTACTCGTGGCGTCAAGTAGGTCAGGGTGTTTTTTCAACATGATGAAAAATGTCCACGAGTAAAAAAGGTTGTGAATTAGGTCGTGAAAGTGGGACAGGCCCTTTATTTTCTCTGGAACTTCTGAGGTTGCGGGGAGACTTGCTAAAAGTTCATAAAATTATGAGCTGGCATGGATAGGGTAAGACAGTCAGAACATATACCCCGAAGGAAATGACCAAGGCTAGAAGGCATCGCTTTAAGGTGAGAGGGGCAAAGTTTAAAAAGAGAGTGGTGAGTGTCAGGAATGGGGCTTTGAGGGATAGAGTTGAAGAAGAGACGATAGTGGCATTTTAAGAGGCTTTAGATAGACAAATGTATATGCAAGGAAAGGAGAGATTTGGATTACATGTAGGCAGAGATTAGTTTAATTTGGGATCATCTTTGGCACAGGCACAGTGGGCCAAAGAAGCCTGTTCCTGGGCTGCACTGTTCCATGTGTATATTGTGACTGGGGAATTGGGGTTGGTGGGAACAGTGCCCTAGATCCACCACTTGCATTGCATTGATCACAATGCTTCAATCTCTCCTCGTGCTGATCATGCATTGCCCCCCCCCCCCCCCCCCCCGGCCCCCCCCCCCCCGCTCATGTAGCCACAAGCCCACAAGATTGTTAATGGGGCTGCCCCACTGTACGAGCAAATTCAAGAGTTCTCCCGAGTTTCCCCCCGATTCGAACTCGGAGAATTACGGTAATAGCCGCTCGTAAGTACTCGGGGCTCTCGTGGACATTTTTCAACGTGTTGAAAAATACTCACGAGTCTTCACGAGCTTACCGCGTTTTCCAAGTACCTGCCGTTAGCGTTACGAGCCGCTAAGAGATGTCCCGAGCTCCCAGCGTACCTGCTACGTACATTCTATGTGCTTACCACGAGTTTGTTTTTTTTTTAAACTCGGGAGAGCTCTTGAATTAGCTTGTACAGTGGGACAGGCCCCTTTAAAGTGGTCAGACTTTCACCTCAAACTCTTAGGGTTTTAACACCCTACAACTCTAACAGCAGCTCCCACGTTTGGTGGTTAATGGATCTTCGGTGGCCTGGACAACAAAGGAATGACGCAGGGTTGGCCACCCAAGTGCGGCTACCTTAACAGATGGTAAATATTGAAGAGAAAGTTAATTGACAATTTTTGTGGATCAGCCTATGATCCGTTGCAGGATGGGTCTATAGGCCTGTTTACATGCTGTACCACTCTATGACTAGGGTTGCCAACTGTCCCGTATTAGCCTGGACATCCCGTATATTGGGCTAAATTGGTTTGTCCCATACGGGGACACCCTTGTCCCGTATTTGACTGCTGCTACTCGGGTCGAGAGGACTGTCGGGTCGGAGCGCCACGTCCGGCCCCAGTCCCGACGTAGTGCAGCCCATGGAGTGCAGCAGCAGCAGCGCCTCACTCGTGGCCTCGTCGGTCGGCAGCCCGGCCAGCTGTCCGATCTTCGGGCCTTCGCTTACCGCCCACACCAGCACCACCCCTCCTCCTTCCCACGGCCGATCATCGGCTCATGAGTTGGACGGGGCGCCGGACTTTGCGCGCAGCAGAACACAAAGCCCAGCCGGCGGGCCAGCTGAGGAGTTTTGGCCTGGGTTTGTGGGCTAAATATGTTCTTCACAAAGATGGTACAACTGAACGTGCTACCCCGTGGCACAATGGCTACAGCTCCGCTAGGTAAATGGGGTGGGGGGGGGGGGGGGGGGGGGGGGGGCAGAACTTTTAGATATGATGTTCTTAAAGAAGACATATCCATCCAGTACTCAGTCTGAAGAAGGGTTTCGGCTATTTCCTTCGCTCCATCGATACTGCTGCACCCGCTGAGTTTCTCCAGCACTTTTGTCTACCTTCGATTTTCCAGCATCTGCAGTTCCTTCTTAAACACTCACAAGACAGGGTCAGTCTCACAGTCTTAAAGTTCATATCGTAAAGTTCACAACGCTTATTTCCCATTAAAAAGGATTCCACTATCGGGAGAGTCTAGGACTAGAGGTCACAGCCTCAGAATTAAAGGACATTCTTTTAGGAAGGAGATGAGGAGGAATTTCTTTGGTCAGAGGGTAGTGAATCTGTGGAATTCTTTGCCACAGAAGGATTTGGAGGCTGTCAATGGATATTTTTAAGGCAGAGAGAGATAGATTCTTGATTAGTACAGGTGTCGGAGGTTATGGGGAGAAGACAGGAGAATGAGGTTAGGAGGGAGAGATACTGTAGATCAGCCATGATTGAATGGTGGAGTAGACCTGATGGGCCAAATAACCTAATTCTGCTCCTATACAGTCACAGAGTGATGCAGTGTAGAAGCAAGCCCTTCAGCCCAACTTGCCCACACCGGCCAACATGTCCCAGCTACACTAGTCCCACCTGCCTGCACTTGGTCCATATCCCTCCAAACCTGCCTTATCAATGTACCTGTCTAACTGTTTCTTAAATGTTGGGATAGTCCCAGCGTCAACCCTGATCTGGCAATTTGTTCCATAACCAAGCACCCTTTGTGTGAATACGGTACCACGTCAGATTCCTATTAAATCTTTTCCCCTTCACCTTGAACCCATGTCCTCTGGTCCTCGATTCCCTAAATCTGGGCAAGAGACTCCGTGCATCTACCCGATCTATTCCTCTCATGATTTTGTACACCTCTATAAGATCACCCCTCATCCTCCTACGCTCCAAGAGATACGCTCCTACTCAACCTCTCTGTAGAGCTCACACCCTCTAGCCGTGGCAACATCCTCGTAAATCTTCTCGGAAACCTTTGAAGCTTGACAATATCTTTCCTACAACACGGTGCCCAGAACTGAACACAATACTCTAAATGCAGTCTCACCAACGTCTTATACAACTGCAACATGACCTCCCAACTTCTATACTCAATACTCTGACTGATGAAGGCCAAAGTGCCAAAAGCCTTTTTGACCACCTTATCTACCTGCGACTCGACCCTCAAGGAACCATGCACCTGTACTCCTAGATCCCTCTGCTCTACAACACTACCCAGAGGCCTACCATTCACTGTGTAGGTCCTGCCCCTGTTCGACGTTCCATAAAATGCAATGCCTCGCACTTCTCTGTATTAAATTCCATCAACCATTCCTCCGCCCACCTGGCCAATCGATCCAGATCCTGCTGCAATCGTTCACAACCATCCTCACTATCTGCAAAACTACTAACACTTGTATCATCAGCAAACTTGCTAATCTTGCCCTGTGTGTTCTCATCCAAATCATTGATGTAGATGACAAACAGTAACGGGCCCAGCACCGAACCCTGAAGACACATCACTAGTCACAGGCCTCCAGTCCGAGAAGCAACCTTCCACCATCACCCTCTGCTTCCTTCCATGGAGCCAATTTGCTATCCATTCAGGTATCTCTCCTTGGATCCCATGCGATCTAACCTTCCAGAGCAGCCTACCATGTGGAAGCTTGTCAAATGCCTTACTGAAATCCATGTACACAACATCTACAGCTCTGCCCTTAATGACCTTTTTAATCACGTCTTCAAAAATCACAATCAGATTTGTGAGACACGACCGCCCACGTACAAAACCATGCTGACTCCCTGATCAGCTCCAGCCCATCCAAATGCCTGTCTATCCTATCCCTCAGAATACTCTCTAGTAACTTTCCAACTACAGATGTTAAGCGCACCGGCCTATAGTTCCCAGCATTTTCCCTGCAGCCCTTCTTGTAAAGAGGCACAACATTTTCCACCCTCCAGTCTTCCGGCACCTCTCCTGTATTTAAGGACGACCTGTCAATTTCAACCAGGGCTCCCGCAATTTCCTCTCTGGTTTCCCACAATGTCCTCGGATATATCTGATCAGGCCCTGGAGATTTGTCTACCTTCATACACGATAGTAGCTTCATTAGTTCTTTGACGGTAACACTGACTGCTCTCAAGACACTTCCATTAACTGCCCCAAATTCCTGTGTCCTACTGTCTTTCTCCTCGGTAAATACAGAGGAGCAAAACTCATTGAGGACCTTGTCCATCTCCTGTGGCCAACTAGTTTCCTGCAAGGTTCCACTCTCTTATGACCTTATCACTTATGACCTTATGACTCACCTATCCCGGACAATCTTGTCGGCTGTAGTTTTAATCATCGTCTCAATCTTCTCCATGCGCTTCTGCTCCAACTTTCTCTTCACTTCTTTCATTTCACTGAATAAAAAGGTGACAAATTGAAATGCAAAATTAACCTCTCTAACTAAGATCTAAGGGCTCTCTCTAACTTCTACAGGTGCACAGTAGAGAACATGCTGACCGGTTGCATCGTGGCTTGGTTCGGCAACTTGAGTGCCCAGGAGCGGAAAAGACGACAAAAAGTAGTAAACACTGCCCAGTCCATCATTGGCTCTGACCTTCCTTCCATCGAGGGGATCGATCGCAGTCGCTGCCTCAAAAAGGCTGGCAGCATCATCAAGGTCCCACACCATCCTGGCCACACACTCATCTCCCCGCTACCTTCAGGTAGAAGGTACAGGAGCCTGAAGACTGCAACAACCAGGTTCAGGAATAGCTACTTCCCCACAGCCATCAGGCTATTAAACTTGGCTCGGACAAAACTCTGAACATTAATAGCCCATTATCTGTTTATTTGTACTTTATCAGTTTATTTATTCATGTGTGTATATGTTTGTACAATGGTATATGGACACACTGATCTGTTCTGTAGTCGATGCCTACTATGTTCTGTTGTGTTGAAGCAAAGCAAGAATGTCATTGTCCTTTCAGGGACGCATGACAATAAACTCTCTTGAATCTTGAATCTTGAATCTTGAATCCTTGATTATAGGCAGCTCTGCAGTGTCAGTGGATTGGATTAGAAAGTCCAGATAAACAGCATCCACTGTCTATCCTACTGTTAACTTCCTCAAAGAATTCCATCTGATTTGTCGGGCAAGATCACCCCTTCACAAAACTATTGCATTTCTTTCATTCGTAGTTCTTTATCTCTCTACATCACTGTATATATCTCTCCTTCCCTTATCCCTAACGTCACCCAGACTTCTCCAGAGATGCAGCCTGTCTCGCTGAGTTACCCCAGCTTTTTGTGTCTATCTTCAGTTTAAACCACCATCTTCAGTTCCTTCCTACACATGCTGATTTGGCCTATTTTATCGTGTGCTTCTAAGTATTTAGAAACGTCCTCCTTTATAATGGACTTACCAACCACTGAAGTCAGGCTTACCGGCCTATAGTTTCCCCCTGTTTTTTCTTGCTTCCTTCTTGAACAACGGAGTAACATTTGCAATTTTCCAGTCCCCTGGAACCACTCCTGACTCTTGTGGTTCTTGAAAGATCACCATTAATGCCTCCACAATCTCGAAAGCCACGTCTTCCAGAACCCTGGGGTGCAGTCCATCCGGTCTGGGTGACTTATCCACCTTCAGCCCTATCAGCTTCCCAACTTATTACTTATCCTTAGTAATGGCCACCCCACTAACTCCCCCCTCCCCCCCACCGACACTCGTGAATTTCAGGCACGTTGCTGGTTTCTGCCTCTGATAAGACCGACACAAATTAATCAACCATTTCTTTATTCCCCATTATCATTTCTCCAGCATCATTTTCCAGTGTTCCTCTGTCCACTCTTGCCTCTCTCTTAAACCCCTGTCCCACTTTCCCGAGTTACTCACGAATTCTCCCGAGTTTTCCCCTTGATTCAAACTCGGAGTATAGCCAACTGTAGGTACTCAGGGCTATTTTTTTTACTCGTGGACATGTTTTAACATGCTGAAAAAACGTCCCGACATACCTGATGCCCTGAGTACCTACAGCTGGCATTACGAGCCGCTATGAAATATCTACGGACTCGCTACGGAATCACTACGGACATTCGCCGAGTTTGAAGCAAGGGGAAAACTCAGAAGAATTTGTGAGTAACTCGGGAAAGTGGGACAGGACCTTTACTGGTTATATATCTGAAGAAACTTTTGTTGTCCTCTTTTACATTATTGGGTGATATTTCATCTTTTCTCCCCGTATTACCTTTTTAGTTTCCTTCTGTTAAGTTTTTAAAAGCTTCCCAATCCTCTAGCTTCCCATCAAATCTTTGCAATATTATATGCCTTTTAGTATTATGCTATTTCACTTCCTTTGTCAGCCACGGTCGCCTCATTCTCCCCTTAAAGATGAAAAGATCCTGCATCTTCCCAATTATTCCTAGAAACTCCTGCCATTGCTGTTCCACCATCATTCCTGCTGGGGTTCCTTTCCAATCAACATGAGCCAGTTTCATCCTCATGCCTCTGTAGTCACCTTTACTCAACAGTAATACCGACACATCCGATTTGATCTTCTCCCTCTCAAACTGCAGGTTGAATTGCATCATATTATGTCCACTATCTCCTAAGGGTTGCTTTACCTTAAGCTCAAATCCGGTTCGTTACACAACACCAAATCCAGAATTGCCTATTCCCTGCTCGGCTTGACTACAAGTTGCTGGAAAGGTAGCAATGTTACAAAATTTTGAGATTTTAAAAATCAAGTCTGCAATTTATCCCATCAGATATAGCATAAAAAGAAGTTTAATTTGACTTCCATATCTTCAGTATTAAAAAGGCTATGGCCATTTTCATACTCGGAAATTAGCATCTTGTTCCCTATTTGTTTTTCCATTGACTTAACTCAAAAGCTGTGATCAAGGACAGTCAAAAGCCCATAACTTTCTTAAAAATTAAGAGAACTGAATTTGAATTGAAGCATTCTGAAACAAATATGAAACAATCTTACTTGGATTACCTGAAATGAAAGCATATAATTAGTTAGTTACCTAATTGTAGCTAATTACAAAATTCAATTACTAGATCTAAACATCTATCCATTTCTTAAGAAAAGGTTAACATTTTTTAAATAGCCTAAGTGTCCAAATAGCATTCACACAAGAATTCACAACATAACATGATTTTTAAATCTCATTGTCATTAATTTATAGGCCAAATGGAAGGAATTTAGTGTTTAATTCCCGTAAATTAAAGGGCATTTAACTCATCTTGCGAGTGGGATTTTGTGGAACGCGATCGTTTGGAACGTGAATTTGAACCCCATATCGGCAGGAAAAATACTTCCGGTTCGGATATTTACATAATCATATTTTCGCAATGTGAAATTTTGATTAAAGGCATCCTAAGAAGCACGTTTATATGTAAAAATAAACGCCGTACCTTGCTTTGTCCCCTACGTGAAATCCGTTCCGTTGTCGCCGTTCACGGCTTTAGAAGATGATTTTAATTTTACTCCTGCTATTAAATTATCCAGCACTAATTTTAATAAACTTAATATAACGGCAGTCGAAGTGATTTTTCTTCAGCAACTAAACAGCCTGACAAAGATCGATTTGAACAGGCTGGAGAAAAACGGCATTTTAAACCCGCCCCCTCTCAAAGGCGCCAAAGTCGCGCACACGGGCAGTGGCAGAACTGTAGCGTCGCTGAAGGCAAGTTTTGTAACATACCTACTAAAGGGCGTTATTTGCGCGTCACGCAGATAGGGCGTGAAGATTTCGTACATCCCAAAATCCTGGGGCGCCGCATGCGACTGCGCGTCACCACGCACCATGCCCGCGTAATGCACACCATGCGCGCATCGTGTTTGCGTCACGGCGCGCGTGTCGTGCGTCGTGATGCGTAAGTCATGTCGTGTGCATGACACGCAAATGACGCCCAAGTGGGACAGGCCCTAAAGAAACCATCTCGTAGACACTCTACAAATTCCTTCTCTCGGGATCCAGTACCAACTTGATTTTCCCAGTCTACCTACATATTGAAGTCCCCCATGACCAGGGTAACTATTTTTCTTACATGCCGATTGTAACTGCTTATGTAATTTGACCCTATATCCTGGCTACTATTCGGAGGCCTGTATATAACACCCATCATGGTCTTTCTACAGTTTCTTAGCTCTACCCACAAGGATTCTACATCTTATGATCCTATGTCATCCCCTGCCAAGGACTGAATTTCATTCCTTATCAGCATTGTTACCCCACCCCCCTCTGCCCACCTGCCTGTCTTTTCTAACGGATCTGTAAACTTGGAGATGCAGCTCCCAGCTGTGGTCCACTTTCAGCCACATCTACCAATCTTTAGCTGCGCTGTAAGCTCACCCACTTTATTCTGTATACCGCGTGCACTCAAATATAACACCGTTAGCTCCATTTTCACCACCACTCTTTCGGTCCTGATTTCGCCTGACCTTAGACTCTTATCCCTCCTTATACTTTCTGTCCTGGAGACTTCAGTAACCTCCCCAGTACTCTCCTTCCCTTTAACGTCATCATTAATTTATTCTTAAATACATCTTGCAGCTCTGGGCATCACAGCTGAGTAAGATCAATTGGTTTTACAAAGGATGCAAGCATTTTCTGTAAAATGATGCTGGGTTTAAAATATTGAATAATAATGGCAGGTTTCAAAGGCTGGGCTTGAAGCCTTGTGAGTTTAAAAAACTGAGGCACGATCTGATCGGAGTGTTTAAAATATTTGATAAAATAGATACCGTAAAACAAAGAAGGGTTTTGACCCGAAACACACTCATTCCTTCTCTCCAAAGATGCTGCCTGTCCCGCTGAGTTAAGGGCCTGTCCCACTTTCACGACCGAATTCACGACCTTTTTTACTCGTGGACATTTTTCATCAGGCTAGAAAAACACCTCGACTTACTTGATGCCACGAGTACCTACGACCTCATGACGTCCATGCTGCGAGTATGAGTCGAGGGCAAACTTGGCAGAGGTCGTGAATTAGGTCGTGAATGTGGGACAGGCCCTTTACTCCAGCATTTTGTGTCTATCCATGAAACAAATCCTTTATTTTGGAAGGTTCAGAGTCATTTTTTTAAACATTCAAGTTGGGTCTTAGAGGAGCAATATCTAGAAGCTCTTCAAGGCTTGTCTCAAGTGCCACACCTACCACTGACTATGGTAGTATGACCACATACTATGGTGTGGTGGGAGGAACCAGGCCTGGGCCACAGTCACTCTGTGGAGACTCGGCAGAGCTGGATCTCCAGTACAATCTCGGAGGAATTTCCTGCTATTGAGGCAGCGCAGCGTAGGTTCTCGAGGTTAATCCCTGTCATATGAGGAAAGATTGGAAAGACTGGGCTTGTATTCACTGGAGTTTAGAAGGATGAGAGGGGATCTTATAGAAACGTATATAATTATTAAGGGACTGGACAAGCTAGATGCAGGAAAGATGTTCCCAATGTCGGGGGGAATCCAGAACCAGGGTCTATGGTCTAAGAATAAAGGGGAGGCCATTTAAAACTGAGATGAGAAAAAACGTTTTCACCCAGAGAGTTGTGGAATTCCCTACCACAGATGGCGATGGAGGCCAAATCACTGGATGAATTAAAAAGAGAGTTAGATAGAGCTCTAGGGGCTAGGGGAATCAAGGGATTTGGGGAGAAGGCAGGCACGGGTTACTGATTGTGGATGATCAGCCGTGATCACAATGAATGGCAGTGTTGGCTCGAAGGGCCGACTGGCCTCCTCCTGCACCTATTTTCTATGTTTCTATGTAGTTCCCTTGGAGAGGCTACATTTGGAGTATTGTGTTCAGTTTTGGTCATCATGCTCTGGGAAAGATGTTAAGGGTGGAAAGAGTTGAGAATATTTACGAGAATGTTGCCAGGTCTTGAAGGCCTGAGCTATAGGGAGTGGTTGGATAAGCTAGGACTTTATTCCTTGGAGAGCAAGAGGATGGGACTGATGTTGGTGAGGTGTATAATATGAGGCACAGTCTTTTACACAGAGTAGGGGAATCAAGAACCAGAAGGTTTAAGGTGAGGGGGGAAAGATTTAAAAGGAACCTGAGGGGCAACCTCTTCACACAGAGGGTGGTAGGTATACGGAATGAGCTGCCAGAGGAGGTGGTTGAGGCAGACAATATAACAACATTTAAAAGACATTTGGACAAGATAGGAAAGGTTTGTAGGGATATGGGCCAAACACGGGCAGGTAGGACTAGTGTAGCTGGGGCATCTTGACATCTCAGCATGGGTAAGTTGGGCCAAAGGGCCTGCTTCCATGATATGACTATGACTTTTACACTTCTCATGGCGTTTGAGCCAATTTACTACTGGAGGTTTCCTCACCACACCACTGGATCAGAGATCAAGATTCACCATCCACCAGAACCCCTTACACGTTTGCTTGATGTTTCCTCACCTTTCAGCTGAATCCTTCAAATTTTTCAGTTCAACGGCTTGCTTTTCCTTTGCTAACTCCACCAGTTTGATCATTTGCTGTTGGTTTAGAGACTAAAATCATTATTTGGGTTGTGCCACCTGGTCCTTTGGCTGGAGCGGTCGGTCATCGCTGCAATGCCGGGGTGAGGAGAGTTCATGACTACGGGCAGATGTTAGAGTTTAACAAAGGCTGCACGAAGACTGATACAAGGGTGGCGCAGCGGTAGAGTCGCTGCCTTACAGCGCTTGCGCTGCCGGAGAACCGGGTTCGATCCCGACCACGGGTGCTGTCTGTACAGAGTTTGTACGTTCTCCCCGTGATAGAGTCACAGAGTGATACAGTGTGGAAACAGGCCCTTCAGCCCAACCTGTCCACACCGGTCAACATATCCCAGTTACACCCGTCCCACCTGCCTGCGCTTGGTCCATATCTACGGTTTCCTTCCACACACCAAAGACGCACACGTTTGAAGTTTAATTGGTTCGGTATAAATGTAAATTGTCCATAGTGTGTGTAGGGTAGCATTAATGTGTGGGGATCGCTAGACGATGGGCCGAAGGGCCTGTTTCCGCGCTGTATCTCAAAACTAAACTTGCTTTTAAGTGCGATGACAAGAGTTCAGGCGATGCATGTTCCTGTTAAGAGTGAAGGGCAAGGCAGGTGGGAGAAAGCAAGCTTGGATGATGAGAGAAATTGAGTTCCCTGGTCAGGAAAAAGGAGGCCTGGGAGAGATATTGGCAGCTAGGATTAAGTGTATCCTTGGAGGAGTTTTGGGATCTGAGGAGCATATTTAAAAAGGAAATCAGGAGGGCAAAACGGGGCAGGAGATGGCTTCGGCAGATAATATTAACCAAAATCCAAAGAGATTGTATTTAATGGGAAAGCGGGTAACGAGAGAGACATAGGGCCTCACAGAAACCAAAGTGGTTATCTCTGTGTAGAACCACAGGGAATAAGCCAGATCCTCGATGGGACTTTCTCCTCTGTTTTTACCATGGAAAAGGAACAAAGACTGGGGAACTTGAGCCAGTTCATGGTGATGTCTTGAAGACAATCCGTATTAGTGTCGACAAGATGCCGAGGCCTATGAAGTTAGATAAATCTTCAGGGCCTGCTCAGGTATGTCTGAGCACATTGTGGGAAGTGAGAGAAGTTTGGCTGAGGTACATGAATCGTCATTGAACACGGGTGAGGTGCCGGAAGGCTGGAGGGTGGCAAATGTTGTGCCTTTATTTAAGAAGGGCTGCAGAAGAAAAACTGGGAATTTGGACAGGTGGGTTGATTTGGGATAGTCAGCATAGATTTTATAAATGGGAGATTATGTCATATGAATTTATGGAGAAGAAAGCAAAAATGTTGATGAGGTTAAAGTGATAGATATTGTCTATATGGACTTCAGCAAGGCATTCAGTTTGGCTTAGTTTAGTTTAGAGATATAGGGTGGAAGTAGGCCCATCGGCCCACCGGGTCCTCGCCAACCAGCGATCCCCGCACACAAACGCTAACACACGAGGGACAATTTTTTACATTCACCAAGCCATTTAACCTACAAACCTGTGCGTCTTTGGAGTGTGGGAGGAAACCGAAGTTCTCGGAGAAAACCCACGCAGGTCACGGGGAGAACGTGCAAACTCCGGACAGACAGGATCGAACCCGGGTCTCCTGCGCTGCAAGGCAGCAACTCTACCGCTGAGCCACCGAATGGGTAACATTCTACCTGCGACTCAGGAAAATATAGAACGCCAATACACCCCCCACACGGGAAGGGGGCGCTGCCGGTTTGGCCCATTACCTTAGCGATGTGTTGCTCCTTCTTATTCCGCATGAGTTCGTAGTGGTCTGCATGCACTTGCATTAAATCTGATTCCATATTGTCCCTGAGCTCGCCCCATTTCCCGGCCTCTGGCCCGCAGGTCATCGAAGCATTGCTGAGCGCAGTCTCGGGAGCATTACTGACATTCCTGCAGCAGGGAGCAGGGTCACAGGCAATTATCAATGGCTCTGACACTCATCACATACTTCAGCCTAATATCACTTTGCAAATATATTCATTTAAACCTCTTCCCTTCACCAAATAAAAGCGCCATGAACTAGAAGACCAGATTATAGCCAATCCCTTCCTCCTAGCACAAAACAGGTTGAACTAAAATCCCCACACATTTTTTTGAAGAGATACAGCGCGGGAAAACAGGCCCTTCGGCCCACGGAGTCCGCACCGAGCAGCGATCCCCGCACACTAACACTATCCTACACGCACTAGGGATAATTTACATTTACACCAAGCCAATTAACCTACAAACCTGTACGTATTTGGAGTGTGGGAGAAAAATCAAAGATCTCGGAGAAAACCCACGCAGGTCACGGGGGGAACGTACAAACTCCGTACAGACGGCACCCGTAGTCAGGATGGAACCCGGGTCTCTGGCGCGGTGAGGCAGTAGCTCTACCCCTGCGCCATCGTGCCACACGTGAAAAGTGGTCATGTCTCACATCCTAGCAGAGGATAGATCCTCAGCAAAGAGCTACCCAACATACCCACTCTAGTTGGAGGACCCAATGACACTACAACACCACATTGGAAACACATCCCAGTGCCAAGAGCAGGTGCCAATCCCGCCCATCCCACCAAGGTTAATTCCCGGGATGGCGGGACTGTCATATGCTGAGAGAATGGAGCAGCTGGGCTTGTACACTCTGGAGTTTAGAAGGATGAGAGGGAATCTCATTGCAACATAATAAGATTGTTAAGGGTTTGGACACGCTAGAGGCAGGAAACATGTTCCCGATGTTGGGGGAGTCCAGAACCAGGGGCCACAGTTTTAAAATAAGGAGTAAGCCATTTAGAACGGAGACGAGGAAACACGGAGAGTGGTGAGTCTGTGGAATTCTCTGCCTCAGAGAATGGAGGCCGGTTCTCTGGATGCTTTCAAGAGAGGGCTCTTAAAAAATAGCGGAGTCAGGGGATATGGGGAGAAGGCAGGAACGGGGTACTGAATTGGTTGGATTGATCAGCCATGATTCACATTGAATGGCGGTGCTGGCTCCAAGGGCCAAATGGCCTCCTCCTGCACCTATTGTCTATTGCCTATTGTCTATCCAAATTCCCAGATTTTTCCCTGCAGCCCTTCTAAAATAGAGGCACAACATTTGCCACCCTCCAGTCATTTCACCAGGTGCCAAGAGCTCAGCGGGGAAATCGCATCTGAGCGCTACAGTGCATTGATAAGGGAACATGCGTTGGGGTGGGGAGGAGGGGAGGACATTAACGTCAGAGAAGATGATGAGGAAAAGAAAGAAGTGAAGGGGAAGTAATTGATAAGAGGATGGACAATGATGTGGGGTTCTAAGTAAAGGAGGTTAAGTATGTGGAGGCCCAGGAGGAGCAGACCACGAGGACACAATACATAATTGGCCCATCCATGTAGCAGCGAGATGTCCATGCTAAAAATGGGAGAAGCTTCGCGACATTTTACAAACAAACGCAGCTTCCAGATCAAAACTTGGAGTCTTAATGTGGAGGAAGGAACTGTAGATGCCGGTTATACTCCAAAAAATAGACACAAAATGCTGGAGTAACTCGGTACGATCTCTAAAGAGGAAGATGGGTGACGTTTCAGGTCGAGACTCTTCTTCAGTTTGAAACTTCTTGTTTGAGTCTGAAGAAGGGTCTCAAACCCGAAACGCCACTCATTTCTTCGCTCCAGAGATGCTGCCTGTCGTAACGAGTTACTCCAGCATTTTGTGACTTTCGTTGGAGTCTTACTGTTGGTGGACTTGGTGTTGTTTCTTCTCCTGTTCTCATTAGCTCGCGTTGAGCTCTAGCGGACTCTGCATTCTCCTTCGTCAAGCGCGAGTTCAAATGTCATATTTACCTTTTTTTCTTGACAGATTTGTTTTAAACGTTTTGTTTTCCCTTGCATTGCTCTGCTAAAATGCCGGAATATTTCTGCATCACTTCATTCCTCTTCTTCTCAAACTTCTTCTCTAGTTCCTTCAGCTCTTTCTCGTGCTTCCTCTGCATTTTGATAAACGCTTTCTGCGTCTTCAGCTCGGAAGTGATCAACGGTTTCTATCAGTGGATGAAGGAAGATCATTTCAATGAGTTGCACATCAGCTTCCAAAAGGAACAGTAACCAAGTTTCCACGAAAACATGCCCACATCCCAGATTTCAGTCTGGTGAACCTTTGTTGCACTCTATCTGATATCTCTCTGGTAGGTAGGGTAACCAGAATGGTTCATAATATTTTAGGTGCGGTTTCACTTTATATTGTAAGATACTCTTAAGGGCCTGTCCCACGTGGCCGTCATTTACGCAAGAGGCCGGTAGTGACGGTCGCGCGACAGTCGCGCGCTTCATCCTGCGTCCGCACAGCCATCTGGAGCATGTGACGTAATTTGAAGATGGACACAAAATGCAGGAGTAACTCAGCGGGACCGGCAGCATCTCTGGAGAGAAGCAATGGGTGATGTTTTGGGCCGTGATTCTTCTTCCGTCTGATGAAGGGTCTCGACCCGAAACGTCATCCGTTTGCTCCAGAATGAGAGCGTGGCTATGAGTCAGGACTTGCCTCATATCCCGACTCATCAACTGCGTGAATGAATCAAAACTAATCCTGAAATACCTCTCTCACTGCCCCCCCCCCTCTGTAATTCCCCCTTCCCTCCTACTCTGCGCTCCACCTCTTCCTTTCTTCCTCCCCCCCCCCCCCCCCCCCCCCACCCTCACAACAGTCTGAAGAAGGGTTTCGACCCGAAACATTGCCTATTTCCTTCGCTCCACAGATGCTGCCTCACCCGCTGAGTTTCTCAGGCCTTTCTGGGTTCCAGGCTGAAATCTAATACGCCTCTGTGCCTTCAATTTGGCAGCATCTTTTGTTGAACCATATTGGTATCTTTCTGGGAAACCCGGTAGGTTAAATAAGGCAGGAGGTGCAGAGCCTAAAGTACAGCTTGTGCTCCAGATGTTGCACACCTGACCACAGTCAGCCTGCCAAACAATTAGAAGCCATTTAGAGTGATGCAGCGTGGAAACAGGCCCTTTGGCCCAACTTACCCACACTGGCCAACAATGTCCGAGCTACACTAGTCCCACCTGCCTGCGCTTGGCCCATATTACTCCAAGGCTGTCCCATCCATGTACCTGTCTAACTGTTTCTTAAACGTTGCCTGAATCGTTCGACATTCAAGAATCCCACACTTTTCCTGTGAACACACCCTTCATACCCTGTCAAACGCACAGGAATCATCCCAATCAACTCACCAATGGCATCCTTGGAAGATTCCTCAAGCTCCGAGCAGGTAGGGTTGTAGGGATCTGGAAGAAAGAGCATCTGGTTATTTTGGTCTCAGTCCCAGCAATGAATGTCTTTTCCACTCCCCATCTGAACGGAGTATTTACCATCCCTCCATCCACCGGCAAAAGGAAGTTATAGAAACATAGAAACGTAGAAAATAGGTGCAGGAGGAGGCCCTTCGGCCCTTCGAGCCTGTTCTGTTCCATCTGAGTGTGACTGCCAGGGTCGCTGTCACCACTCACACATCCCCCACCTCTCCATAGAAGGAATGGGTGACGTTTCGGGTCGAGACCCTTCTTCACAACTCGCCCCGAAACGTCACCCATTCCTTCTCTCCAAAGATGCTGCCTGTCCCGCTGAGTTACTCCAGCATTTTGTGTCTATCTTCGGTGTGAACCAGCATCTGCAGTTCCTTCCGACACCACACCTCTCCTTGTTCACTTCCTCAATCCTTTGTCTCTGCTGTATCACCTGGCTTTACCCGAAGGTTGCTGTTCTCACCTTCCTCTGTCAGAGAACTCCCCAGGAAGTACAGGTTGCAAAGAACTTAGTACAGCTCTGGACAAGCCCTTTGGCACACAAGGTCTGTGCCAAACACGGCGCAAGGTAAATTAATCTCATCCGTCTGCACATCCATTAATCTCATCCATTCCATGCAATAGAGATCCATTGACATAAGACTTAGACATTGTGTGTCCAAGTCCCACTATAGAAATCATGGCACTGAAGTATTAGCGAATGCTGAACTCAGCGGTGCTCTTTTTAGAAGTAATCACCAGCACAGCGGGTAGACTCGCTGCCTCACAGCGTCAGAGACCTGGGTTTGATCCTAACCTAGAGTGCTGTCTGTGTGGAGTTTGCACGTTCTCCCTGTGATGGTGTGGGTTTCCTCTGGGTGCTTCGGCTTCCTCCCACCTCTCAGACGACGTGCGGGTTTGTAGGTTAATTGGCCTCTGTGTAAATTGCCCCGGGTGAGTCCGGAGTGCATGAGAAAGTGGGATAACGCAAAATACACTGCAGTCTGGTTCTAGGTAGACCAGCAAAGTCTTCCCTTATGTCTGCCTTTACCCCTCAATCAGCATTTAAAGGCAATTATCTAATCATATTATTTTATTGCTGTGAGATGATGCAATGCATAATTCAGGGCTGGGTGAGAGTTGAGAGTGAGAAATTGCGAGGGGGCATAGTGACCGAGGGTGGGGGCGGGGGGGAGGGAGGTGTGGGAGGGGGGTGGGGGCGGGGGGGGGGGAGCTTTTGCATTTTTCAGCTTGAAATTGTGCCATCTGGTGCATACTGTTGCAAGTCTTTTAACTTACACTTGAATGCAACATTTATGCTTCAAATTGGATTAGGTATGAGTAAGGTTAGGCTAAATTACATTCCTAACTACATTCCACAGTAGAGCCAGGCTCTGATCAACAGGTGCAGCACATGAATGACCTTAGTATATTCATGTATGGAAATCAGATTATAATTCATGCTGTTACGCATATATATAGAGAAACAAAAACCTAGAAACAAGAAACAAACAATCCCAGTTATCAAATCTTTCTTCAAAGTGTAAAAAAAATTCCAGCCCCGCCAATATGTTCATAAATCATCCCTGGATCCTCTCCAGAGCAATTGCATCCTTTCTACAGTGTGTCACAGTCTTACAGCATGGAAACAGGCCCTTCATCCCAACTTGTCCATGCAGATCAAGATGCCCCATCTAAACTAGTCCGCATTTGGCCCATATCTCTTTAAACCTTGTGTGTGTGTAAGGGTGTGTGTTAGGTTGTGTGTGAGAGTGTGTGTTAGGTTGTGTGTGAGAGTGTGTGTTAGGTTGTGTGTGTAAGAGTGTGTGTTAGATTGTGTGTGAGAGTGTGTGTTTAGGTTGTGCGTGAGAGTGAGTGTTAGGTTGTGTGTGAGAGTGTGTGTTTAGATTGTGTGTGAGAGTGTGTGTTAGGTTGTGTGTGAGAGTGTGTGTTAGGTTGTGTGTGAGAGTGTGTGTTAGGTTGTGCGTGAGAGTGTGTGTTAGGTTGTGTGTGAGAGTGTGTGTTAGAAATTGTGTGTGAGTGTGTGTTAGGTTGTGGGTGAGAGTGTGTGTTAGGTTGTGTGTGAGAGTGTGTGTTAGGTTGTGCGTGAGAGTGTGTGTTAGATTGTGGGTGAGAGTGTGTGTTAGGTTGTGGGTGAGAGTGTGTGTCAGTGAAGTGGTGACAACACCCGGAGTGAGCAGAGACTTGGCGATGTCCGGGGAGCATTTCCCTCTCCCCCCCCCCCCCCCCCCCCCCCCCCCCCCAGGGAATGCGGGCCGGCCCAGATGCTCTGTGTCCAGCTGGGGTCTGGGGGAGGTGAGGGACAGTGGCCCGGGGGAGGTGAGGGTCAGTGGTCCGGGGGAGGTGAGGGACAGAGACCCGGGGGTCAGGCACCGGAGCGGAGCTATAGCCCGAGATTCATCCCCGCGGCTCCAGAGATGGCACCGACGCCCCCACTCACCCGGTTCGCTCCTGGCAACTCCATGCGGTGTGGACAGAGTGGCCGACGGCCACAGAGAGAGCCGCTGCAGGTGAGGGTGGGAGATGTGAGCGGTGCCTCGGGGGGGGGGGGGGGGGGGGGGGGGGTTTTCCTCCTCCAGCATTGTTGTTCTACATTGCCATTTTTAAATAGTGCGCGATGGGCTTAAGCCAATCTTTCTTAAGCAGGAACCCGCCGACAAAAAAACTATTCTCATTGGTGAGTGTGGTGAAGTGTGACTTTATTTATTTATTCATATATTTTTTTTTAATCTTTTTTTGAGCTTGAGAACTTCCGTCATCAGCGTGAGAGCGTGAGAATTTCCTCAAATGCGTTAGTCTCACGCTCAATGTGCGAGAGTTGGCAGCCCTTGATAATTCGATCAGCTTTCTATCTTGTCACGTCAAATAAATCTCTGAATGTAAAACGCTGTTGATCAACCAGAGGTTGTCAAAATGCACCATGAAAATTCTATGCCTAACGCACATTGTCAGAGTCATAGAAGTGATACAGTGTGGAAACAGGCCCTTTGGCCCAACTTGCCCACACCGGCCAACATGTCCCCAGCTACACTAGTCCCACCTGCCTGTGTTTTGCCGCCCATATCCCTCCACACATGTCCTTTGCATGTACACTGTCCAATTGTTTCTTAAACGTTGGGATAGTCCCAGCCACAACTACCTCCTCCAGCAGCTTGTTCCATACACCCACCACCCTTTGTGTGAAATGGGTGACGTTTCGGGTCGAGTCTGAAGGACTCTGAAGAAGGGTCTCAAACCGAATCGTCACCCATTCCTTCTCTCAAGAGATGCTGCCTGTCCGGCTGAGTGACCCCAGCTTTTTGTGTCTGTCTTCAGTTTAAAGCAGCATCAGCAGTCCCTTCCTCCACAATGTATTTAAAAGCAATGATTTACTGCATGCTTCACTGGAGTCCAATGCCTCGATGCCGCTCTGTTGTATCTGTACTGTAGCCTCAGAGACAACCTGCAAAGCAATGTACAAAGGGAGGCCCGTCAGTGTCATTCCATTATATCCTTGAGTGCGAGCCAGCCTCAACTTACAGCAAACACAAGCAAAGCGTTATCATCACACTTTAAAAGACACTTCACATTTCAATTTGATAGTATTCTATAAGGCAGCATCCTGTTGGGGTGCATCGCAGCCCGGTTTGGTAAAATAGCTCAGTCAAGACCGCAATATATGTAGCAGAGGTATGGATGAAGCCCAGTCCATCAGCCAGACCAGACTCCATCTCCACTTCACGCTGCCTTGGGAAAGCAGTCAACATACTCAAGGGCCGTTTACACACCGGGCATTCCCTCTTCTCCCCTCTCCCATCCGGCAGAGGATACAAAATCCTGAAAGCACGTATCACCAAATTCAGGAACAGCTTCTGGCACGGCATTGTCAGACTACCGAACAGTCTCTCCATGAGCCGTCGGGCAGTCCCGATCTGCCAACTTACCTCGTTGCAGATCTTGCACTCATTTTTGTCTGGACTCTCTCTGTAACTGTAAAAGCTGAAGGGCCACACAGCGCCAGAGACTCAGGTTGAATCCCGACCTCAGGTGCTGTCTGTATGGACTTTGCACATTCTCCCTGTGGCCCCATGGATTTTCTTTGGGTGTTCCAGTTTCCTCCCACATCTCAAAGATGTCATAAGGTGATAAATGATAGGAGCAGAATTAGGTCAATCATGGCTGATCTATCTCTCCCCCCCTAACCCCATTCTCCTGCCTTCTCCCCATAACCCTTGACACTCGTACTAATCACAAATCCATCTATCTCCGCCGTACAAATGTCCATTGGCATGGCCTTCACAGCCTTCTGTGGCAAAGAAGCACCATCCTCTGATTAAAAAAATTCCTCCTCATCTCCTGCCTAAAGGAACGTGCTTTAATTCTGAAGCTAAGACTTCTAGTCCTGGACTCTCCCAGTAGTGGAAACACCCTCTCCACATCCACTCTATCCAAGCCTTTCACTATTGACTATTGTGTGGGTTTGCAGGTTAATTGGCCCCTGTATACTGCCCCTAGTGTGTAGGGAGTGGATGTGAAGGTGGGATAACATAGAACCGTGGGTGAACACTGTCGGTGTGCGCTCAGTGGGCTGATGGGCCTGCTTCTATGCGGCGTCTCTAAACTAAACTATATTCTGCACTCTGGAATTTTTTCTCGTTGAGCTATCTGTTGTGCTTCCAAGCCTGATTGTACCCATGTGTAGTATGATTTGGCCAGATAGCGTGCAAACAAAGTGTTAATTTGTCTTTGAACATAGGTGGGGGGGATTTAACAAAGGGGGATAGGATGGCGTCAAGGTATGTGGAAATGTGTCTGAAGAAGGGTCTCGACCCGAACGTCGCCTATCTCCTTCGCTCCTTAGATGCTGCTGCACCCCTGAGTTTCTCCAGCATTTTGTGTAACCCCCCAGCGTGCAAACAAAGCTGTTCACTGTATCTCGGTACACAATACCGAGCAATCAAACCAGCGTTTCTCAACCGTCGATCCCCGGAACGCTAGGTTTCTGCGAGAGGTCTCCAGGGGTTCAGAGAGAAATAGTGATAGATAGGCTAATCGTATGTAAATGCATTTTTGAGTCATTTTTGTGTTTAATTTCATACTCATAGTTTTATTATATAAGTACGGCATATTTAGCGACGTCTATTTAGCGACATCTAGACGGCACCAGTGTGCAACGGCCTTTAGTGGTCAGTGGAAGGAGCTGTACATGACGGATGTGTGTAAAGGGCCTGTCCCAGCAGCATGCAACTCCATGCAATGAGCGCGACCTAACGTGGTCCGGCGTCGCGGGGCCGGTCCCACTTCGATCGCCGGAGCCGTGCGGAATTGTACGGCGTTCGTCCCGACATCGCACGGGGCTCCGAAAAACTGACCCTGTTCAAAAATTCCGCGCGGCAACGGCTTGTCGGCTCACAGTCGCCTCGACGCATTACACACCGCCTCGACGTCGTGCCTCCGTGACCCTCTCTGTAGGTGCCTCCGTGACCCTCTCTGTGAGTGGCTCCATGGCCCTCTCTGTGTGTCAGCCTCTGTGCCCCTCTCTGTGTGTGCCTCTACTGTGCCCCTCTCTGTGTGTCCCTCTCTGTCCTGTGCGCTCAACTTACCTTTCAGACTTCGCTCCAGGTTCGCCTCACTTTGCGCCGCGTTGCTCCACTCACCCCAACCTCCGCGCGGCCCCCGCTGCCGGTTTGGTCGCGCTTCTTCGCATGCAGGCGCATGCTGTTGGAACGGCCCTGTACAGGGATCACCCGACCCCCGCGCAGCCCCCGCTGCCGGTTTGGTCGCGCTCACCGCACGGAGTCGGATGCTGGTAGGACAGGCCCTTAAAACTCGAGTACAGACGCATGCACGGTCTCCATCAGTCCTGTCTGCGCTTCCCCAGAAAAAATATATTATGTTTGCCTTATGAACTTCAAGTTTATGAAAGAGAAAGGAAGAGATTTACTAAAGATGTATAAGAATTTTTATGTAGGGGTTCCCTGAGACATGAAAATTGTTTCAAGGGTTCTGCAAGGGTAAGAGGGTTGAGAAACGCTGAATTAAATGGTCTAGCAATTACTTACCTGATGGCGTTAAGGAGGCTTTGCTCTTTAGAAGATGAAGTAGATATTATGACTTGTTTCGTCACCTTTCCCCACATTCTCATCACAATAATGTATGAAATAATAAATCACAAGCAATTTTCTCAACCCCGCCCCCCCCTCCCAGATACCCATCCACACTCAATCCCACTCACTCCCATACATTTACAGAGCGAAATCTCATGTTTTTCCCAAAGACACACAGCCCTCCACACTCAAACCCCTTCTATCTCTCAGCCCTGCCGCTCATTACCTCATCAGCACACGAACTCTGCTCCAGTTGGGCGCATCCATTGAACGAACAAAGTTTATGGGTCCAGCCAAAGCCTTGTTCAGATCTGCAAAGACACAGTGTCGAGTGTTCAAACGCGTAATCACGCGGAAAGGAACAAGAGCGTGAAAAAAGCACTACTGCGCTGCCTCTTCCGAAATACGCCATCCTTTTATTCGATGGCTCCCAAATCATCTGCAGATCGCTGCTTATTTCCATCCAAAGGGATAGGGGCCCAAAAATCCCATGGCATGTGTGGCGTTAATTGGGATTCAGGTTAATGTTCCCATCATGCAGCACCCAACACATCCACCAGGACATGCTCAAGTTTAGTTTAGTTTTAGAGGTCCACTGAGGCCACACCGACCAGCGATCCCTGCACACTAACACTATCCTGCACATACTAGGGACAATTTACACTTACACCAAGCCAATTAACCTGCAACCCGTACGCCTTTGGAGCGCGAGATGAAACCGGAGATCTCGGAGAAAAACCCCCGCAGGTCATGGCACAAAACTCCGTACAGACAGCACCCGCAGTCGGGATCCGAAGCCGGGTCTCCGACGCTGCGTTTGCTTCAAGGCAGCAACTCTAAAACCGCTGCGCCAAAACCGTGCCACCCATGCAGTTACTCCAGCATTTTGTGTCTGTCTTTGATTTAAACCAGCATCTGCAGTTCCTTCCTCCACACGTATGCAAAGCAGGCTCAGCGAGAGACACAATGGCCAACAAAAAGAAAGCAAGGTTTAGCACGACTGCCTATTGGGACCTGCCATGTTGGGAGAGACAGGCCAAAGATCATGGTGATGTGGTGCCCGAAGGTGAATGCGATGCTGCGGTTTTGGCTCCGAGAGGCTTCAATCGGTAGGGTTGAGCAAAGGGTGAGAACTGCTTCAGGTACAGTCTGTTTTCTGTGTGCACTTCTTCCAAGGTCTTGATGTAGTGGACAGCCAGTGGGATTGTGGAATGCTCCTCCTGCAGGATGTTGGAAGTTGGGGGGGTGGGGGTGCCCCTGAAGATGACACCTGCAGAAAGTACATTCAGCTGCAACCCCTTGTGAACTGGACTCTCGGATTATAAATCATTGAAACATCTACATTAATTCCTGAGTAACCTCTCTAGTTACAGTTGGAAATTACGCACTTACTCTATGGAGCGAAGGAATAGCGAAGAGTGAAACATAAGGTCATGAGGATATAGGTGATAGGAGCAGAATTAATCCATTCGGCCCATTGGCCAATCTATCTTTCCCTCCTAATCCCATTCTCCTGCCTTCTCCCCATAACCCCTGACACCCCCTACTAATCAAGGATCTATCTGTCTCGCTGCCTTAAAACATCCATTGAGTTACATCCAATCCAAAGAGTTCCACAGATTCACCACCATCTGTTATAAAGAAATTCCTGCCAACCATCTCCTTCCCTAAAGGAACATCCTTTAATTCTGAGGCTATAACCTCTGGTCCTAGACTCTCCCCACTTAGTGGAAATATCCTTTCCACATCCACTCTATCAAAGCCTTTCATTATTCGGTAAGTTTCAATGAGTTCCTTTCCCCCCCCCCCCCCTCATCCTTCTAAACTCCAGCGAGTACGGGATATATAGTTGATGATTCTCCATCTTTGGTTCCCGAAATTCACCCTTCTTGCTACATTCCTAGTAAAAAACACCTATGTTTGAATCAAAGTAAATCTTCCTCCATAAGGCTCCATCAAGAACCCCCAGAGGTGATGTTATGCAGCAGAGATATGGATTTAAAGCTCCCTGTATGTTCTCCCGTTAAATAGTCCCTAAAGGAGATATGGAACACAGTGTCAACTTCCCTCTGGATTGGCATGTTCATCCTTGGGAGATATTATCACATTAGATACAGAGTTTAAATGTCCTTTGGAATATCTGGTAAGCAGTTGCTGAACATTAGACTCACATTAGATATGGAATAAAACGATACGACATACGATGGAATTTTATTTAGACTTAATTGGTCTGCCAACGGTCATATAAAACACAAAATACACAAAACATGAAATTAAAATGACGAGTGGAAAGGATTGGGGATGTGCAAAGATTGGGGGGGGGGGGGGGGGGGTGGGGGGGGAGGAGTCAGTCTCAGTCTCAGAGGGGGAGGAGTTTGTACTGTTTGATAGCCACAGGGAAGAAAAAGGATCTCCTGTGGCATTCTGTCCTGCATCTGTTGCTGAAGGTAGGTTGACCAGTGTGTCATGGAGGATGTGAGCTGTATTGTTCAAGGAAAGGTGCTTGCTTTCCAGCTCTGCAGTTTGAGGATTCCCTGGTCAAGATTCCCTGATATTTTCTTCCCAAACAACCCTTGGACCGATCACACCCCCAGTTTGTCAGGTACATCAAAGTTTTCACAAAAGCACAGTAAGGTTTAATTAGGGGAAGGGGGCTGCGAGAGAGGGCTCCCCACTGAGGACAACCTAATTGGCGTGTTTAGAAGAGTTCCAGGAGAGGTTCGAAAAAATGTCATGTTGAAGACCTCCTTCAACTCCTGGAGAGTTGAAAAAAAGACCTCCTTCAACTCTGCTTCAACTAGCTACAACTAAAACCCTTCGGGAAAATTGGACACCGAATAGTGGAGAGTGAAGACGACCTCCCTTCGACTATGTTGAAGACTATAACCTACCTCCGACGACCCTCGATTACTAACAATACCAAAGGGCCAACCTACTACGACCTACTTCGACTAAACCTACGAGTAAAAAAAGTATCTCGATTTTTTTTTTCCATGGCGACCTATTTTTACTCGCGGGCATTTTTCAGGCATGTTGAAAAATAACGCCGTGACCTAGCTGAGGCCTCGAGTACGCGGGACCACTCTCCAGCATGAAGGAGAGTTACGAAAAACCTCCCTAGGATAATCGTGTCAACCATGCTGCGAGTATGAGTCGAGGGCAAACTCTTCTAAACTCGCCAATTAGGTCGCCGCAGTTGGACAGTGGAGGCCCTTAATACAGATTTGATTTGACATCCATTTTTTTTCTGTCAAACTCCAATCTGAAATAGACACAAAAAGCTGCGTAACTCAGCGGGTCAGACAGCATCACTGGTCACCATCACTGAGAATAGGAATAGGTGAGAACGTTTCGGGGCGAGACCCTTCTTCAGATACTCCTCCGAAACATCACCTATTCCTTTTCTCCAGAGATGCTGTTTCTGACCCGCTGAGTTACTCCAGCTTTTTGTGTGTTTCTTCAGTTTAAAAATAAAAAAAAGAACAAAAAAAAAAAAAAAAAACAGCATCTGCAGTTCCTGCCTACACATTTTCGTTAGCTCAATCTGAAGTCCATTGTCCATTTTAAATTGGGCCAAAGTCGCCGGCTTGGCCGTGGATCCAAGGCAGAGGTGAAGGTGAAAAGCTGAGTCCCTCCGGCACCAGGCCAGGAGAGTGAAGGTGAAGCTGAGTCGGCTTACGGTTTTAGAAAGACCAAGCATCGCCAGTTCCTTCCCACCACTTAACTACTACTCTCCCTTGTGAGCTGCCCCGCCTGGCTGGACCTGGAGCACACACAGATCCTGAGGGAGTACGTTCCAGCAACGATAGACATAAAGAAGCTGGAGTAACTCAGCAGCACAATAGGGCAGCAATCTCTGGAGAGGCTCCACTCTAGAGCCGTTCCACCAACGATGCCTCAGCATGCTGTGGCTGTCAACTGAGTTTGGCTTTCAACTGAGCAAGCAAGACATGGTCAGGGACCAGAGCAAAATACTTGAGACTGGCTGGAAGGCCAATGTGTGGCTGCCAGCTAGGGAGCGGACGGGAACGTCACCCCCCTCCCCAGGGATACGCTGGGACTCAGCTTCACGTTGGCCTCAGCTCCGCATGATGCACGAGGCGACCTCACCCCGTCTGCTGCGGATGAGGAGTCGGCCTGGGCTGGCTGGCGGTACCTTTACCAGGTGGGAATTTCAAATCTGACTCCATATCAATGACTGGGTGCCCCCAGCCAGATAAAGGGCCTGTCTGTCCCAACTTTCCCCCCCACACAATACCTTCACGGACTTAAAATTCAAAACCTCTGCAGAGTTTTAAAGGACCGAAAAAAAAAAATCAAGATCGTGGTAATCTACGAACTCCTACGACCTTTCCACCACTATGTTCACGAACTCCTACGAGTATGTACTATATAAAAATTCACCACGACTATTTTGATGCTCTCCTTACGAGTAAAAAGTGTTCTGCAATTTCTTTCATCCCAACCATTTTTTTACTCGTGGGGCATTTTTTAACGTCGGGCTGAAAAAAAACGTCCTGCTGACTTACCTGATGCCCGAGTACCTACGGCTGCATAAAAATACGAGCCGCTTACGATATATCTACGGACCACATTAACGAACATTCTGCCAGTTTGAATCAAGGGGAAAACGCGGGAGAATTCGTGAATTACCCTCGTTTGTGTGAACAGGACAGGCCCTAAAGGAAAGGTATCAGTGCTCCCGACAAAACATTTACACTTTTAATTACCCGGGTGGATCTCTCAGAGGTCTCAAGGGCGGTGTGTCGGGTTGATGTGATGTGGAGTGTGAGCGGTGCAATCGGTTGTGGTACCACCAAGAGAGTGTGGGAGGTGCGGTGAAATGTGAGCCGGCAGTGCAAAGCATCCGCCTACCTGCCCAGGTGTGAGGTATGAAGTAGTCCCCCACTTCAATATAAACGAACAGGGTCGGTCATGAAATGAGCAGCTGGTTGGTCTCATTACGCAGACCGACATGGGTGATAACTGTGGAGGCAACGGACATCACACTCAGGAACATTGTATAGCAGGGAGAGGTTGAGCGGGAAAGGGCAAGTAAAGGAGAGTGAAAAGGTAAATAATGTTAAGTTCAGTTTAAAATTCATTTTTTAATTTAGTTCAGTTCTGAGATAGTAAAGCGCAGAAACACGACCTTGTTCATTTTTCATGTTTATGATCCCACTGAGTCCGCGCCGCCACCTAGCGATCCCACCCCACCACACTAAAAACCCTGTCCCACTGTACGAGTTTCATTCAAGAGCTCTCTCCCTCCCCCGAGTTAAAAAAAAAATTAAACTCGTGGAAGCACGTAGAATGTTACGTAGCGGGTACGTCGGAGCTTCGGGAAACGCTCTCTTAGCGGCTCGTAACGCTAACGGCAGGTACTCGGGAAACGCGGGTGAGCTCGGGAAGACTCGTGAAGATTTTTCAACATGTTGAAATAATGTCCACGGAGAGCCCCGAGTCCATTACCATAAATCTCGAGTTCGAATCAGGGCAAAACTCGGGGAGAACTCTTAATGAACTTGTACCGTGGGACAGGGCTTTAAAAAAAAAACACTATCCTAATTCCTACACACACATAGGGACATTTTACACTTACACCCAAGCCAATTAACCAACAAACCTGCACGTCTTTGGAGTGTGGGAGGAAGCCGAAAGATCTCAGCGTCACGGGGAGAAACGTGCAAACTCTGTGCAGCGAACAGCACCCGTAGTCGGAGATGGAGCCCCCCTGGGTACTCCTCCCGGCGCTGCAAGCGCTGGTAAGGCAGCAACTCTTCTTAAGCCGCTGCGCCACCCGTGACCGCTCATTTTTTATAACGGGGAAATGAAACAACTGCAAACTGCCAACGCCCCGGTAATTTTGTTTCCAAATGAAAGCAGGAAAGGCACAAGGGCCCCGTTCACAAAGATACTACCTGAGTGAAAGTTTCAGGTCAATGAATTCTCAAGGTTCCACCCTGCCAGCAGCGCTGTCTGAATCTGCTGAGTACTCTTCCAGTATTTGCTGTAATTTTATAATGTGGTTGTGGATAATTTATGGAATCACATGATGAACACACCTTGAAATTGGATTACTGGAATGCAAGAATGTTCTGTAAATTCTGTATATAATTTGATCTGGCAGTCAATATGAATGATCCATGTAAATAATATACTTGGAGCTTTGCGTTTGTGTCTGTAATGTGGTCTAACCAGCTAGAAAATACATCCCACTGTAATACATGACCTTGATGTAAAATGGTATTTGTGTATTAAAGTCTAGAAACTACCTATCTGTTTAGTTTTGTTTCGTTTAGAGATGCAGCACGGAAAAGAGCACTTAGCTTTGGGCCCCTGAGTCCGCACCGATAGACAGCGATCCCCCCCTACCCCGCACACTAAAAAACTACACCTACCCTACAAACTCTAGGGACAATTTTTATGCATTTAACACCAAGCCAATTAACCTACAAAAAACCCGTACCTCTTTGGAGTGTGGGAGGAAACCGAGAAGCTCTCAGAAAGAAAAAATCCCACGGTCGGGGGTCCATCGGGGAGAGCGTACAGAGACAAGCACCCGTAGTCAACAGGATCCGAACCTGGGTCTCACCTGGCCCGATATGGGAAGTAGCTCTATAAAAAATTATAACCCTCTTACCCCGCTTCCCTATCCGCCTGTTCGCCACTGTGCCACCCAATTATATGTTGAGGAATTTGTGAATAACCATATAGACATGGGGAATCCAGGAATATTATGCTTGCTGTCTGTGATTGCAGGGAAATGCCATGTAATGTGACCTTAGGAGCTTCAGAATGCTCATTGGGATTACAGGAAAAAAAGCCATGTAAATATAGTCTGTATTTGTGAGGAGAATGTGAACATAATTTTACACACAAAAGGCGGTCGGCTTATGGCAACAAACTGCCAGAGGGAAGGTAGTTGGGGTGGGGACTATCCCCAACCGTTGGGATACAGTTAGGACAGGTACATGGATGGATAGGACCGGATTGGAGGAATATGGGTCCAAACCCCAAAATGCATGCAGGTGGGGAATACTAGTGTAATCTGGGAAATGTTGGCCGGTGTGGGCAAGGTGGGGTCCCGACGGGCCCTGTTTTTTCCACCCCCCACGCAGTACCACTCTATGACTACAAAATAATATGAATAAATTTGAGAGTGATTGAATGATGGCCAACTTACACCTGAGGTACCTGTTTGGAACGGCAGAAACAGTATAGAAACCTAGTGTCCAATTAATATTTCCCACTTTCTTCAAAAGTGGCGATCCCGTACAAAAGCCATTTCCTTCCCGCACTAGGATCCTCAAGGCAGAAGTTCCGATTTAGAAAGACAGCCAGCTAGGAAGTGTAATTCCCAACCGACAGCTAGAGTCCACCCAGAAGAATAGCAACAGAAAGCCAACTAAGTGGCGGAGATGGCAGTGAACAGCCTGAACCCAGGAAAGAAGCCGATGCTGAGAGGTCTGAAGGTACCAGTAATGGTGGCCTCTGTTTGGAATGGTTCGACCTGAGGGGGCACCAGCCCTAAATGACCATGTTTACTTTGTGGTCTCCTGCCTGTAGGTTTTCCCTAAGCAGTGATCTAGACCCATCCACATAACTGGGATCTTCTCCGGTATGGGGGCTAAGTTCCCAGATAGGCCTAATTTTCCTTCCCTCCTTGGCACATATGATGTTGGGGTCCAGCTAGCCCAGCCAGCATTGGAAACGAGGGAGGGGGGTGGGGTGGGGGCGGGGGGGGTGGGGGG